>CABHPR010145520.1:0-16663 GCA_902168415.1 Peromyscus melanophrys
TACCTATATAGAAAACAAAAGGCGCCGTGCTTAGACCAGCTATGCTGAGTAGTTGTTATTTTTCTAAGTATTTGAATTAGAATTAGTTCCAGATAATGACAGGAGGTAAAACCTTCAGCTGCACTTTCCTGCCGGCCCTTTTCTGAGCCTGTGTTGCCTGTATCACTCCTGTCTCCCAGCTTTGGACCGCAGCAGCAGTGATGGAATGACCACAGTGTAAGGGCACAGTTGGCAGGGCAGGAGGCGGCCCAGGGCAAGAGGTGGCCCAGCGGCGGAGAGTGCTTGCTCTGCAGGCATGAGGGAAGGCTGGAGTTAGAATTCTCAGCTTGTTAAAGGCGAACATGTCTGCATGTGCTTGAGGCCCCAGAATTGGAAGGCAGAGAAAGGTGGAGTCTCAGACTCTCTGGCCAGCCAAGATACCTGAAAAGGTGGGCTTTGGGTTCAGCAAGATGCCCTGGAGAGCAACAGAGAAAGAGACCATGGCCTGTTATGGTCTATGCATAAGTGCATGGGTGTGCACATCCATCCATTCATGGACATAGATTTTCCTCTCTCTCTCTCTCTCTCTCTCTCTCTCTCTCTCTCTCTCTCTCTCTGTCACTAAATACAGATTTTGAGGAGGAAACCTGTCACCTCGTGCACTGCCTCTCGGCACAGCAAACTCACCCACTGGAGACAATAAGGAAGTCTTCTTTAACATGGTATGTGATTCGTATGGAGTAATCTGTGTCCTATTGATTCTTTTCCTGGTTAACTAATGGTGTTAACATTTCTTTCTTTTTTTCCTCCCTGGCTTCCTACACCTAAATGGATTTCCGTTTACTGAACCAATGTGTTCTTGACTTTCCTGAAGTGTTTTAAGTGAAGAGTTGATCCAGGGTCAGTTTCTAGCCTGGTGGCTGCTTTCTTCCTTAAGCAGCTTGGCGTCTGGGAATGAAGCTAGGTACTGTTGCGGTTTGCTAGGTTACTTCTTCCTGAATAGGAATTTTGAGGAACTAAATCAAGGTGAATATTTATCGATTTAGTTTCCTGGTAAACTTATTAGTTGCCCCAAATTTGAACACAATTGGCAAAGTCCATTGAAGGAATGTACATTTTTTTTAAAAATGTTTCTATTGGCATATATTAATTATATACAAGAAAGGTTTCATTATGACATTTTCATACAAGTATGTAATGCATTTCTCTCTTATTCAGCCCCTTACTCTCTTGTCCCCCATCCCTGTTAATCCCTTGTGTAGTATTTCATTTCTAAAATCTCTAACGGACTTTAAATAAAATCCCAGAAGTTACCCCACCCCCCACCATTACACTTTCAGTTAGAAGGACTGGTTTATAAATATGCCAAAAGTTAGGAGTTTGGGTCCGATACAAGTGAGGCTAATAAGCAGTGTTTATGTAATCATGATAAACATTTGCCCTTGACAACTGTGGGTGGAAAACTCTGCTCCCTAAAAGGCTATAAGCATAAAAAACAAGAGGGATGTCTTCTGGTGTGTGTGTGTGTGTGTGTGTGTGTGTGTGTGTGTGTGCGCGCGCGCGTGCGCGCATACACACGTGCATGTCCACTCCTGCTTAGCTTCAGTTTAATACTGAGTAATGCCCGCATCTGGCAGAGGCTGAAGATCTGGGAATTAGCTGCTTGAAACCCTGGGACAAAGTGTTCTTATCTGACCAGCAAACGTAACTGTGGACTTGAACTGGAATCTTCAGGGGCAGAAACCTCTTAAGTGCCTGGAAAATTGGCTTGTTGAGTCACCATGAAGGCACTAGAACAAGACTAATTTTAAGCAGGTCAAAGTTCAGTGATTCCCTCTGGAATTCAAACTTTTTTAAGAGTCTCATGTTTAAGTGAAAAGGGTCAAAGTTGAGGCCCTGTTGCAATGTTTTGAATGCTTTCCCTCTAGAACAAGCAGCGGAGACTGGGATCAGCATGAGGAGCTGGAAGGCTGGCACTTGGGCATCTGGGTTAAAACTGTTTTAAAGCAGTCAGTGCAGAGAGATCTTCATTTATCTCTATTCAAAAATGTGTGCGCTCAGGGCGGTGACTGTGCTGTAATTTAGGGCACCGTATGCCTTGTGGCTTTGGAGAATATTGCTTCTTGCTAATGTTCCATCGGAGCATGGTATGATAGTAGTAATTTTAGAAGGTGGCATTCCTGTTTGGCTTACATCAAAAACTTCAGAATAAATAAAAAGAAACATCAATGGAATGAGAAATATAACTATGGAAAAGTACCAATGAATCTAAATTTGAGCCAGACATACTCTGGACAGCAAGGGCGTGGGACTCTTTTTAAGGTGGCAGCTGTAGCAAAAACAATTCCCCAGGAAATGGACTGTACAGGTATACATCGCATGGACAGACAGCTGGCAGAGCCTTCCGCCTTGTTGACAGTGAGGTGCTTTAGCTGTGATTATAGGGGATGGTATGAAAGATGCAAATCTAATTATTTTAGAAAATGGAAACACAAGAGATTTCATTTCAGTAGCTGGCATCCCAATGACATCCTTTCTGAGCCAGCTAAGCCTTCTACTAGTTCAAGTGCCTGAATCAGACTGTGGGGGTCTCTGATGCCCCTTGAGCTCAGTGGCAGAACTTTTAATGTTAAGGTGTACTGTAGGGACCAAACATGCATTTTCTCAATCTGAACATGTTTCTGTTGACTCGAATAAGGCCAGAGTGCCATGCCTGACTGTTAGTAAGGGGCTGTTAGTTTATGGGCTGAAGTTTTGAAATGCTAGAATATGAAGTCTGATGCCTTCAATTTGTAGGAACTCAGCTAGAATCCTGGACAGCCAAGAAGCCTGGCCCATTTCCACAACTCACTAAGATCCCCAGGAGAGACACTGGTCTTCCCCTCTTCCCCACAGACTCTTTTTACTCCCCCATGTCAGCCATTGCATGACAGTTCTCTTCGTCCTCCATCCACAAGACTCACTTGGAAGAACCCTAAGTCAATCGTTCCATCTTTTCAATAAATACCAGCAATCGCAATGTGAAGGGTGACGGTGTGTACTGGCTTTGCTGTGTCTAGAGAGGTGGGGACTTGGCCATGTCTGCTTACTGCTTAGGCCAGGTGTGTGTGTGCGCGCGTGCGTGTGCGTGAGTGTGTGTGTGTGTGCGTGCGTGTGTGTGCGTGCGTGTGCGCGCGCGTGTGTGTATGTGTGTGTGCGCATGTGTGTGCGTGTGTGTGTACGCGTGTGTGTACGCGTGCATGCGTGTGTGCGTGCGTGTGTGCGTGTGTGTGTGTGCATGCGTGTGTGTATGCGTGTGTGCGTGTGTGTGCATGTGTGTGCGTGTGTGTGCGTGTGTGTGCGTGTGCATGTTAACAAAGCAGAGAACAGAAACACACTGAGAAAATGGAAAGCTAAGTTGTTGGTTTAGGGTGTCCCTCCTCTCTCTTGTGCAAGTGTCCTTCAGAAACTAGAAGGCGAGAAGACAACATGCAAACTGTGCATGTTCCCTTCGCTGTTAGTTTCAAAGAGAGCAGTCTTTGATTTTAAGTTTTCAATCCAGTCACATTTATGACTGACATTATGAATGCTTCTCATTTTAATTTAGTGATGAAGAGAGAGTAAAATATTCCAACATTTAGACTAGGAAAAGTAAAAATGACAAATGTTCTCCAGAAGTGGTGCTAGGATTAAAATGCAGAGAGGCTTTAGGGTACATTCTTATATTTCTACGAATCTTTTAACTTTATTTTTAGTTATGTATATGAGTGTGTGCGTGTGTGTGCTTGCACATGAATGTAGTACCTGCAGAGGCCAGCAGAGGGCCCCAGTTCCCCTGGAGCTGGAGTTACAGGTGGCTGTAAGCCACCCAAACATGGGTGCTTGGAACTGAACTCAGGTCCTCTGCAAGAGCAGGGTGTACTCCTAACTACTGAGTCATATCCCTAGACTTGATTCTTTGTATTTGATTTCTTTGTATTTTAATTATAGGCCAGGCATTTAAAATTTTGAGAAGATTCTATCATATGAACTGTACAAATGAAAAGAAATAGCAATATGTTCAATGTTGCATCAATGTTTATTTGATACGTGTCAGTATGTCAGATATGCTAATTGATTATTTTAATAGATTTAATTAGTGGTTTTATCATAATGGAAATACATATGTATACATATTTTAGTATATGCTGTTCTGTATATTTGCCCCTGCAAACCCTACAAGTTTTCATCGGGAACTCTTGGGAAAGGCTCAAATCTGCCTCCATCCCTGTCTCTCCTGGCTCTGTCAGCTGCCAAGCTTGTGTCTGCAGGATGCCAGTGCCATGGGCTGCCCTGGCCCCTTTATTTAACTGCAGTTTGTAGCTTTCACCACTTAAATCAGCTCTCAGAATCCTCTAGGTCACCTGGATAGTGTTTGCCTAGTTGCAAGCTCACCTGAAGCGTCTTTTGTGATGAGGCCTGTGATTTCATGAAAATATTCACCTCAGTGGGGGGCTGCAGAGCTCGCCTCTGTCTTCCGGGGTTCACGGTAACCTGTAATAATAATTTGGTGACACAGACTGCTTCTTTTTATGCATTACCTATTTCCAGAGACCTAATTTAGGTTTGTATCAAAATGGATATCACAAACACTCCAGCTTCCTGCTGGGAACCAAAGTGTTACAGAGACACTTTCTGTGATTCCTTTGGTGGCTTCTGAGTGGGGTGAAGGGACACTGGGGAGTGTGGGGGAGGCAATTGTCAGCCATTTAGACTGTAGCACTGGCCGTGACGCAGAAGATGTTGAGAGGCACACGGTGTCCATGCTCTGGTCTGCTGGGGGCTGAACTGCATTCTCATGCACTTGATGGGGGGCGGGGCAGAGGGAGGGAAGCATCCCTGCTCCATCACAAGCCTCCCTTTCCTTATGAATGTCACATTTCCTCATCCTTGGACCAGCGACTGCCCTTGCCCACTGCACATACAAACCCAAGCTGCAGTGCCCAGGGCGTTTTCAGCTGAAGGAATCTCTGCACAGGTATTAAACCCTTGTTGTGTGTCCCTGGATGTGTGAATCAGTGCAAGTAAGGGGATCTGCCCGCGGGTCTCATCCCAAACCTTTTTTCTATTTTTGGTTGCTCAGCACCAACCCCAGACTGGCTCCTCTGTTGTGTTTGTTCCTTCTTGCAAAAGAAAACAAAGTGGAAAGAAACATAAATGTGTACTTTTCTCTCACATGTGCAAGTATACCCAAGAGTATCACACTTTAAATAGAAACTTGTGAAGGGTTGTTTTAATAATAAATATTTAGCATTGGATTCTGCCTGTGTTCCTAGTGAGAAACAAGAAAAATACAGCAAGTTATCTGCTACAGGGACCTTCATTTATTCCTGAGTTCATGGCATGAATACCAACTTACCATTACTTCAGATTCCCAGGTGACCAGAGCCCAAATCAGGGCTTGTCGGGAGCACAATGGGTTAATGTCCATGCTGGAGGTCTTGATGATTCTCACATATTTGGCTCTATAGCACTGTCCTCCCTGGGCTCTGCCCTGACTGTCTGTCTGCTTCCGGCTCCTGGGTAAGAAAGGGATAGAAAACATCTTGGAGCCAAGACTTGGACAAGAACCCCAGCCCAGAATTCCACCTCCAGTTTCCACTTCGATCCATTTCTGTTACAGGTTTTCTGGGTGCAGAGTTTATCTTGCTTGGCTGCCATAGCTGCTGGCTCCTGCCGCTTCTCTGTAACCTGGGCATGTGTTTTCAGATGCCCATTTCTCACCTGGGCACACCAGGCAAAGGCAACTGTTGGTTTCCTTTCCACTGCAAGGGGAGACCTCTTCCTCCTCCTCCTCCTCTTCCTCCTCTTCTTCCTCCTCCTCTTTCCTCCTCCTCCTCTTCTTCCTCCTTTTCCTCCTCCTCTTCCTTCTTCCCCCCTCTCTCCTTCTCTTCCTCCCCCTCCTCTCCTCCTCCTCCTCTGTTCTTTCTGTCTTTCCTCCTCCTTTTTTCCCTTCTCTTCCTTCCTGTCCTTAGGGTCTTATTCTTTAGCCCAGGCTAGGCTCAAATTCTCTACGTAGCCCAGGCTGTCCTTGAATACACTATGTTGCCCAGCCTGGATTCAAACTCCTAATCAGTCCTCTTACCTCAACTTCCTGAATGTTGGCATTATAGGTGTGAGTAATCCGACCTAACTTACTTTTGAGAGTTTCTCTATGTAATGGCAACTGGGGAAAAAAAACTTAATTTCTTTTCGTTAATGGGCAGTAAGTTACATTCTCATAGCATTTTCCCCCTGATTCCTTAAGGGGCCATGTGAAAACCAGTATTTCCACTTTAGAGTGCTTTTAGACATATTATATCCATTTTCTTTTTAATTGTCTAAAATTCATTTTGTAAATGTTCATCTTTCAGTACATGAAGACTTTGCCCCTCCATGGTCTGAGAGTTTGGTCGTTTTTCATAGGGATAGCTCATATCATTGCTGTAATAGCCATTCCTCCAAGAAGCAGAAGAAAAAGAAAAACCAGCACAGAAAAGAATCACAGCAAACCCTCAAATGCAGCTTTTGTCCCATTTGAATTGCAGTGGATAATTCTCAAGGACCGTAAGTGGGGCGAGGACTGAAGACGGCCTCTTAGCTCTCTTTTCAAAGTTTCTTCCAATTTTGGTGCTTATTTTCAATCCTTACCTGGCGTGAGAGTATAATAATGTCTTTTGTTTTCACAGTAATTTTTTTTTTATTATTATAATGATTGCTGGTTAGAAATATGCCAGAACTATCTTTGGGATCTGAGCCCCCTTTGGACCCCATAGGATATCAGTGGACTCATTAGGGTTTAGCCAAGTTTTTATGCATAATTCATAATACACACCACAGCATGCACACTGGCGGCCGTCTCCTGTGGCCGCTTAGTGAGACCCATTTGCATGCTGTATTATGGGATCACAATACAGAATGCATTTAACCACATTTTCTGTATTACCCTTAATACATATTGCCATCATGGTCTGTTATGGGGTGTGTGGTGGATGTGTTAGACAATAGCACACACTTGTGCATTCCGAGTCCATAAAAACACACGTATAATAAAAGTCTCAATGGAAGTAAGTATTGCATATGTGTGCAATAACAGTGTTTAAAGGGGCTTTCTTATTATTTCTAGTTTGCTTTTTATTGTTTGATTATCTAGTTATTTGTTTTATGTTCTTCTATGCCTGCTGGACTGATGTCCTGAAAATTTTAATTTTGCAAACAACATACCCACCTTCTTCATCTCTCTCATATCTTACCTCATTAGTTCCCCTAAAGGAATATTTAAAACTATAATATTTAAAAGGGACTTGATGGTTAGCAAAAGTGTGTTTTCTAAATACCAATTAAAGATCTTTAGGGTGTGTGTTATAAAGGGTCTGTGTTCTGTGAATCAGCAAAGGACAGTACCATGTGAGAAATGGATACCTGATGGTTGATGTGTACTTGTCCTGTTTCGGGGACAGAGGGGTCTCATGCTTCTGTGTTGACAACAGTTGTAACTCATGGGAAAGGGGACACTTCATCTTTCTTTTACCTAAGGTGTTGTGCTCAGCAGTGGGAATGCCGTGGTTTGATAAGACATTTTGACTGTCTTTTTTTTTTGGCATAGAAAGAAAAGAACTACAGAATGTATGGATGTGTTACTGTGCAAAGAACAATGAGTTTATTTAAATCTTAAAATCATGGTTGGTTGAAACATTTGACATTTACTAGGGAGGTAGACTTCTAAGCTCACAGAGTTGGCTGTAATAGAAGTAATAGATACAGAAAGCCACTCAGGAGATTCCTGGGAGCTGCCAGTCTCTTTTGAGGGGGACTGGTGGTGTCTCTGCAGTGTGTGACCACTGGGCCTCTGGTTAGTGAGCAGTGGCCCACTCAACAGTGCTCCATTTGAAAAGTTTGCATTTGTCCAGCCTTTCCAAGCCAGCTGCTTTTACTAGCCTGTTCTTGTGGTGTGAGGTCAGTCAGGATGGATTCCTAGAGTCAGGAGTCTGTAGAAATCATAGTCTTGGCCCAGTTCAGGCACCTGCTAGGAAACCTGAGGACCTGGAATTTCGTTCTTAAGACCCATATGGTAGTAAGAAAAAACTGACTCTTGCAAGTTGTCCTCTGATCTCCACACTCACAGCATGGCATGTGGATACCTATGTGCATACATGTACACACACACACACACACACACACACACACACACACACACCACTAAGTGAAATGCAATAAAAATAAATAGAAAATGGAAACCTCACTTTGAAAACCAAGCCCATGGTGAGTGGACGGTGCTATCCCTAGGCTATGGTCCTGTAAGGAAAGCAGGCTGAGCAAGCCAGTGAGCAGCTCTCCTCCATAGTCCCTGCTTCAGGTCCTGCCTCCAGGTTCCTGCCCTGCTTGATTCCTGCCTTGGCTTTCCTCATTGGTGGACTGTGACCTGGAGGTCAAATGAGCCTTTTCTCAAGTTCCTTTTAATCAGTGTCCTATCACAGAAGCCTGGAAGCAAACCAGGACAGAAGTACATAAGTCTCCTGGCTCCAGACTGTTCCAGACGTGATGAGTGATTTCTATAGTCAGATTCGAGGTGGGACAGAGAAGGACGTGGAACCAGCTTCCACTAAACTCCTAACACCTTGGTTATCTGAAATGGGTTTGATACATGTCAGTAGTGGATGGAGAGACTTCCTTGGCTCTTGTTTCACAAGTTTAGTCACAATTTCTCTGTCAATAGCTAACTTTTATTGACAGTCTAAGTATTTCCCATACCTTAAAGAAGTCATCATGTTATCGAGGCCCCTTAACCTTGTTCTAGTTTGAGACAGGACTGTTGAAATTGCTGAAACTACTTAGGAATTACTCTTAAAGCTGAGCCTAAGCCGGGCGTTGGTGGCGCACGCCTTTAATCCCAGCACTCGGGAGGCAGAGGCAGGCGGATCTCTGTGAGTTCGAGGCCAGCCTGGGCTACCAAGTGAGCTCCAGGAAAGGCGCAAAGCTACACAGAGAAACCCTGTCTCGAAAAACCAAAAAAAAAAAAAAAAAAAAACCTGAGCCTGAGGCATGCTCTTTGGGCAACATCAGTGAGCAAATTCCCTAACTCTGAAGGAAGGCTTTGCATTTGAAAATGCTTACACACTTTGGGAGAGTCTGGTGAGTAAACCAAGCAGACAATTGTGTGAGAGAGTACACATGTGTACAGGAACTAATGCTACAGGTCTGTTTTCTTGGGCCATTTATTTGTTAATCGGAAGATCCTGAAGGAGGTTAAGTATTTAAGCAAGAGTAGCAATGAGCAGATGGCTTCATGATTCACTTCTTTGAAGAAACAGACAACTTTTAAATATATCATTTTATCCTTGTACTGTTATTAAGTGTGATTAGCTACCATCACGGTATGGTTCATAGCTACACTTTTCTATTGTGTGTGCACACCTCAGAACTGACGTGCAAATGTATTCGTTTGTAGATCAGTGTGCCCGCTCTTCCCAAATTAGGAGTGCATACAGGACTTTTCAGAACATTGGATTTCCCGCGGGGTGTGGTGGAGTACACTTTAAAGCTTAGCACTTGGAATGCAGAGCAGGTGGATCTCTGTGAGTTGCAGGCCAGCCTGGTCTATCTGGCGAGTTCTAGGCCAACCAGGGCTCCATGGTGAGATTTGCCTCAAACAAACAAACAAACAAACAAACAAACAAATAAACAAATCAAAACCAAATGCATTTGAGGTTTTATTTCCCAGACAGTTCAGTGTTCTCAGAGACCAAATATCTTAGATGTATTTACTTTTCCCGCATCCTATTAGTCAGCGTTTGCTTCAGTTTCATAACCATTACTTATTTGGGAGAGTTTCTCTTATTGGGTTTGAGGTTTTGTTTTTGGCTTTTCAAGACCAATCTGGCCTCTTGTAGACTGGTGCAACAGCTCACAAATAGATCATTTCTACACCCAACCTTCACGCACAGTGTCCATATTACAGTCACAGAATGATTTCGTTTGAAGATGGATCTCTGCCAGCTCTGTATTCTGATTATTTCATTGTTCTGGTCCTCTCTACAACGTCCCACTGACAAGGACGCACAGGAGAAGGCTAGATACAAGAAAGAGTATGAGCTGTGGTGCTCACTTTTGTAACATGAGCACTTTGGAAGTGGAGGTAGGAGGATTGTCTACAGTTCCAGGCAGCCTGGGATACAAACCAAGCCTCCATCTCAACTCCTGACCATCTCAAACCCTAAACAAGTGGAGGAACTGTGTGATGAGCTGAACACTCAAGTCACTTAGCAAATTGCCTTCTTATTTTTTTTTTTAAGAAAGGCTAAGAAATGCATTTCTTTTCCTAATGAGATGATGAATTCACATTAATGTACCTTTTCAATCTAGGCTTAGAGTAGATATCAGCTGAGGTTTTCTCCAACTTTAACGGAGTTGGGCTTTGTAGCTCCTTCTGTTATTGCTGAAACAATGGTTGGCTTCGCTGTAGCTAAATTCTCAGAAACCATGAAATTCCAACAACTTTCATAGATTCCTGCAGCTCTCTTTATCTTAATATTTCTGACTACATTTCAGGGATCCCCTTGTGACTTTTAAGATCTCACATTTTACTTGGTATAATTAACCATTGGCTTCACAGTGTCGAGTTTCATAAAGAATGCATTCACTTATGAGTGAATTCATGACCTGTCTCTCTTTCTCTTCCTCTCTCAAATTCTTTCTTTTTCTTATAAATCTCTCTTTGCTGGGTGTGAGTGGAGAAGAGTGATGGAGCTAGCCTTCTAGAAAAGTTTTAGATCATATTTTTATGAATCTTTTATTCTTTTTTGTACATTAATTTTTATCATGTTTCTTCATTTAGTATATGCCCAAGTGTGTGTGTGAGTGTGTGTGTGAGTGTGTGTGTGTGTGTGTGTGTGTGTATGTATGTGTGCATGTACCACAGCACATATGTGGAATTAGGGGACAACTTTGCGAGGGTCATTTTTCTCCTAACATGTGTGTCCTGGAAATGGAACTCAGATTATCAGGCTTGGCAACTAGTGTCCTTCCCCACTGGGCCATCTTGCTGCCCCTTTTCTAGTTTGTAGTGACTTGAAGAAATGCACCCTGAGCCTCATGCCATGGTGGACCCTCACTTTGTTTTGCTGTCTGAGAAACAGCACTGTAGTGACAAGATCTAAACCACCCTCTGAGTGTTCCGTGCTCTGGTCCCTGAATTTGGGACTGAACTTTCTTCACCCGTAGCTGTGTGTCACTCATAGGATTTGGGGAAGAGGCGAAGGGGAACAGTTACATGAAAGCATTTTCAAAACCATAACTTCAAATGGATGCTACTGTTTGGCAGACCCCACCTGCTCAAATGCAGAGCAGCCAGTGTTCCAGATACGTGGTAATTTTTGTGCATGGGTTTATAATCTCATTCATATGCTGGATACCTTTTTGTGAAGTTCAGACTTGGTGAGTTTTCAATTGGCATGTCCTCGGTCTTGCAAACTGGCCCCTGCCCCCTGCCTGGAAAGATTCCAGGTCTGCTCTGGGGTTGCTACCCAGTGAGGAGTGAGGCTTCTGAGGCTGAGCGCTGGCTGCACTGCCCAGACCTCCAGCCTTGAGCTCTGCAAAGATTCTGCTTCTGTTTTTAAAACTCTTTTCTTGAATAATCTAAATATAAATTTTAGATCAGGTCTGTGGAATGATGTGTATATTTTCCTCTTTATTAAAAGGCATGTGGTATATAAATGGAGCAGTTACGTCTCATTATCTTGATGGCATGCTACAAAGACCCCAGTAGCTGTGCTTAATATTTGTTTTAAGGAAATATGTCACCAAAGACAAATTTATTTTAGACTGATCTCTCTGTAGCCCAGTGAATCAAATGGGTTGTGTGTGTGTGTGGGGGGTGGTGGTGGTGGTTTGTTGCTCATTGTGGAAAAGTAATGTATTATCTGAGTTCAGAGGATCCAGGTGCAATCTTTTTTCTTTCATCTCCTCCCTGCTCACCCTTTCTGTTCCTGCTTGGTTCACTGGCCCCAGGTTAGTAATTAGACTTGAACTACTGAGTAATAGCACCAAGTGATAGGAGGAGATGCTGGGTGGTCACTGTGGCACACCCACCTTCAGACCTCGGAGAAATCCCAGCCCCATTACCTCTTTCCTTGTCTTTCTTCCCTTGACAGGGACACACTGATCCCTGTGTCACAAGACAAAGCAGGTACCACATGTCAATGCTCAAATTCCCTGTAACTGGAATGTGATTTTCCCAGGCCAGCTGCTATAATCCAGAACATTTGGCTACTGAAAGAGGCAAATTGTAATGTCCAGGCTTTTTGACGTGTTTGGAAAATTGATCTGCCAATTGTCTGGTCAAAGCAGAATTTGGAATTAGGATACTATTCTGTAGCCTGTGAACTTGTTGCTCACAGGGAGGAAACTGAGGCAGGCATGGGCTGTGCGGCCGGTTTAAGCTCACACAAAGGATAGGAAAGATGGTTCTAGAACTTAGGTCCTACTGTCCACTCTGAGCATGGACGGGTGCTGTGATGTCAGGAGTGTGAGCCAGTACTACTGCCCTTCTCTATGATGGGAGGCTGAAGGCATTTTCTTCCTGCTTTCTTTTTCCCTTGGTGGTTATGGACAGAGCTTGGGATCATGTTGAAACTTGTAGCTGTCACCAGGAAACTCTTTCAACTTTTAATAGCAATCACTCTGCTCCTAATTAACAAGTGTGATTATGCACGACTAAGTCAGAAAGACTTGTTGGGCTTTAATATTTAGATGAGGAAAAGACCTCCAGCCATGAAAAAAAAAATCCCTGTTGATATTTTCCATAAAAGGGGAGGTGCAGTTGAAACCCAGCACAGCCAACTGTGCCGCTTTGTGTAAGAGAAATCCTGAGAAACGGCCAAGACATGAGTGTGCCAGTTAGAATTTTCACTGCTGTAACCTCCCCTCTGACACACTTGTTCCCGTGAAAATCCCATGTGAGGGGGTATCTGTCCCAAATGCAGCAAAAATAAGAATCATTAAATGCATGTCTGTTAAAGTGTGTGGGAATGACAGCTATTGGTAAATGGATGTTTTGCAAGCGACAGGCATTTAAATTCCATAAGGAGTGTGTCTGTAATGGAGAGGAGCTTTGAAAGAGTCATTTAAACTTCATTCACCATTTCTAAAAGAACTGATGTTAACATGAAGTACATCTCGGGGTGACCCACTCTCCTTTGAAAGGAAATCAGTAGGGTGTTCTGCTTGCCTGACAGAGTGGTCTCATGACTTACCTACCTACTGTGGGGCGGTGAGTTGGATGGGGCAGATTGTGTCCAGTGCTGTGTGTGAAGACCGGGGCTTCTGGTAGAGAATATCAGAACATCACCACTTATTTTTTTCTAGATCATATTTTAAAATTTAAATTTTATCTATTATTGTGTATATGGTCTATGTATGTTTGTATGTGAACATCCACTTTCCACACACATGTGGAGAAGAGAAGAGTGTTTTGTGGAGTATTGTTTTCTCTTCTATCTTTACCTGGGTTTAGGAGATCGAACTCTTGCTGGGCTTGTGTGGCAAGCGCCTTTGCCTGCTTAGCCCTCTTGTCTGACCCTTTATATTACACTTAACGTGTGTGGAGACAAAGATAATTCCATAACAGAATGCAGAAGGATATTAAAGAGGAGGTCCCCTTTTCCAATAGCATCTGGTAAATTTTGAAGATGGAGCTGTTGATTCCAGGTCTCACTTAACAGGACTGTTTCCCCAACCAGGTTTGTCGACTTCATACGCTGTAGCATGACTTGGGAGGCTGGCCTGTGGGTGTGTCTGTAGGGATCTTTCTCTGTAGCTTTAACTGATGGAGAGGACCCAGCTTGAAAGTGGGCAGCACCATTCCTTGGTTCTGGGCCTTGGACTGGGTAAGAGCAGAGGCCACTGGCTGAGCAGTGTGCAGAGTGCAGGCGTGTTCGTCTGCTCTTGCCTGGGTGTAAGGGGTTTCCTGCTCCCACCTCTGTGACTTTCCTCCAGTGATGGACTGAAACCTGGGACTGTGAACTAGAATAGACCCTTCCTCCTCCCCAAAGCTGCCGTCTGTCTGTCTGTCTGTCAGTCCACCGTTGTAGCATTTTATCGCAGCCACAGAAATGAAAGTGAAACCCATCTCTGACTAGTTTATTCTTGTTGACAGACTCAGGAAAGACTGGGAGAGCAGCGCTTAATTCTTGCTGTCCAAGTCTTTTGCTTTGTTGTCTATCCGACCTCCAGTCTGTTAACTGTCCTCTCCTCAGAGAATCAGAGTATAGAGAGATGCTGCTCTGTGGGGACACCAGCAGCTGCTCTTTAGGGACACTTGTGGACATTAGGGGTGAAGCTGTGACCAGTATCGGCAGTCCTTGTCCCTAAGGATTTTACACGCTAGTAGACACGACAGAAAGATAATAAGCGAGTCCATATGCATGAGGATAAGGGTCCTAACAGAGCAGAGTGTGGTTAAGGGATCAGCCTTGGTCGGGTGCTCAGGGCAGGGAAGGCCCCTTGATTTGAGGATGGGATTCTCAAGGGATGGGGCAGCACCGCTGAGCATTGGCACCCAGCCTGGCTTGCTCTGGATGGAGAGTGGGGGTGGGGGATCGACATTTCTCTTCTCACACTGGGTACACATCTCACATCAGCACAGTTGGCTCATACTTTTGCTGTTTCTTTTAGAAAACTACAGGATTTCTAGGAACTCCGTCAGCACAACTGTCTGCTACCCATTCTGTCTCGTCTTGTCTTCTATAACTACTGTGTCTGTGACCCATCCCTCAAGCCCTGGATCCCAGAGTCTGTCCTTCTTGTCTGTTCCTGAGGAATTGACCCTGCTTTTCTCTCCATCACAATGTTCCGTCTTCTGTGTTCCACATCAATCCACCCTCAGGCCTTCGTCTTAGAAGGAAGAACTCTGATACCCTCCTTCTCTGGTTACTATACGTTTGTATCGACGTCTTAGAAAAAAGCTACCCAATTGTTTTCTCCAGTGCCTTCCCTGTCCTTTTTCCTGACATCTCTTCACCAGAGGCGGCCAGGGTTGATCCTGTAGCCGCCACAGTCTCCCATTCACTTACCCGGTGGAAGCCTTTGACCCGACTCTTACTCTTGTGGCTTCTTTTTGCCCATTTTCTTGTTTTCCTCCTGTCCACTAACTATTGTTTTTGTACCTTAAAAAAAAGCTGTTTTGTTGTGGTAAAAGCAACATGTCATTTCCTCTCTGTGTTGACTACTTTTCCCACCACTGTGATAAATACCTGGAAAAGTGAGTTTAAGGAAGGAAGGGAGGATTTCTTCAGTTTTAGTTCAGTTGTTCTGAGACAGTGTCCCATGTAGCCTCGGCTGGCTTCAGACTTGCTGTGTTGCTGAGGGTGGCTTTGAACCTCTGCTCATCCTGCTTCTACTACCTAAGTGTTGGGATTAAATGTGTACTCCACCACGCCCATTTGTGTGCAGTTCTGGGGATCGAACCCAGGGCTTTGAGCATGCTAGACAACATCTCTTCTAACTGAGCCACATCCCCAGACTCATGCAAGCAATGATTTCTTTGGCTCATGTTTTCAGAAGTTTCGGTCCGTGATGGACTGGCTCCATTTATACTCGGCTGTGGAGAGAGAGAGAGTCTCACAGTAGAGCAGCACAGCGGTACACGGCTGTTTCCATCATAGTGATGGAAACACGGAGAGACACGAAGGGCCAGGGAAACAACCCCACCCCAACCCACCCCTGTCGTGGGTCACAGCCCCAGTGACTTTTCTTCAGCTGGGCCCTGGCTCTTAAAGTTCCCACCACCTTCCACAGTAGTTCTACCAGTGAGTGACAGACGCCAAACACATGAGCCTGTGGGGGAATTTGTAGTCAAATCCTGACACCCTCTTTACACACATCATTGTGTGTTACAGTATTGTTAATTACAAATGTGCTCCATCAGATTGGCCTGTAGGCATGACTGTGGAGCGTTTCTTAAAAAGATCAGTGTGGTAGGGCCCGGCCCATGGTGGGTGGTGCCATCCCTGGGCTGGGGGTCCCGGGTTCTTTAGGAAAGCAGGTTGCGCAGCCATGGGGAGCAAGCCGGTCAGCAGCTCCCTCCAGGCCTCTGCGTCAGCTCCTGATCCAGGTTCCTGCCCTGACTTCCCTCAGTGACATCAGTCCCTCCTCCCCAAGCTGCTCATGGCGGTAAATTCTGAGCACATGTCACAATTGGTGCCCGTTGATTAGCAGATCCCACGGCACAGCACAGCTCGCCTCTGCAGCCACTGTTCCATGCGTGGGTTGCTGGAACTTGACCACTTGTGATGTCATTTGTCAGGAAAATCACCACGGTTTGCCTTCTGGTACTGGCTTTTCCCACTCAGTGAAATGCCAGTAATGTTGTGTATAGTGAAGATTCTTCCTTCTAAGGCTGCAGATCACACCCGCTGTGTGTGTGTGCCACATCCTCACCATCCGTGGATCACACCCGCTGTGTGTGCCACATCCTCACTGTCCGTGGATCACACGCGCTGTGTGTGCCACATCCTCACCATCTGTGGATCACACCCGCTGTGTGTGCCACATCCTTACTATCCATAGATCACACCCGCTGTGTGTGCCACATCCTCACTGTCCATGGATCACACCCGCTGTGTGTGCCACATCCTCACCATCCGTGGATCACACCCGCTGTGTGTGCCACATCCTCACCATCCGTGGATCA
>CABHPR010145521.1:0-16357 GCA_902168415.1 Peromyscus melanophrys
TGTGTATGGAGAGAGAGAGAGGCAGACAGACAGACAGACAATTTCATACATAAATACTTACATCACTTCTGGTCTGCCACCCTCTCCTCCCTCCAACTTGTATGCATAGTGGTGATTTGAAAGAAAATGGCCCCCAAAGGGAGTGGCACTATTGGGAGGTGTGGCCTTGTTGGAGTAGGTGTGGTCTTGTTGGAGGAAGTGTGTCACTGTGGAGGTGGGCTTTGAGGTCTCATATATGCTCAAGCCACGTCCATCAAGACAGTCTCCTTCCTGTTGCCTGCATATCAACATGTAGCAGCTCCTTCTCCAGCACCATGTCTACCTGCAAACCACCATGCTTCCCGCCATGATGATAAGGAATTAAACTTCTGAAACGGTAAGCCGCCACCTCAATTAAACATTTTCCTTTATAAGAGTTGTCATGGTGTCTCTTCACAGCAATAGAAACCCTACCTAACACACACACACACACACACACACACACACACAACTACAGCCTGTTGACCACTTGGGACTGGAGAGCCTATCAGAGGCTCATTCTGGTGAAGACTTAATTCTCCTTCCATCAGCATTAGTCGTCTGTTGGTGTTCACCTGGGGTGGGGCCTAGGTGAGGTTTCCCCCACCCATGCACCCATGCACGCATGTCAGTTGGTGGTGTCACTGGGCAGGTCTTGTTTAGGTGACCATATTGTTGAGGTTTCCTGGAAGCAGCATCCCTGTCAGATTTAGAAGACACCATCTCCCTGCAGATGTCCTGGTCCCCTGACTCTTCCTGTCTTACGTCCCATCTTCCACGATGTTCTCTGAGCCTTAGGTGTAGGGTGTGTTGTAGATGTATCATTAGGGTTGGGGCCCAAGGTCAGTTCTTCTCTGTGTTCTGATCAGGCGTGATTTCTGGAATGGTCTCCATCGGCTGCAAAAAGAAGCAAAATTTCACTTTTCCATCAGTGAGCGAAGAGTGTGCCCCTCCCCCCAGCCCCAGCCACCAGAGAGGCTGTGGCTAGCCCCTCCCCACAGGCCTGTGCTGTGGGCAGAGGGAGTTTTGCTGGCTCCTGAGCCCACCCCAGGGCTCAGATGGCCCAGCAGGGGCATATGGCCCTAGCTGGTAGGCCTGGGTCCCTCTCCTCCTTGTCAACTTTCCTCATGGCCTCGACCCGCTCAGATCCCTCCAGCCAGCAATAGGAGTATAAAATCGGAACGGGTTGCAGCTGGGAGGCAGACTCTGGTCTATGCATCCCTGCCAGATGTGTAGGCCAAGAGGCCCCAGCTCCAAGGTAGAGGCCCGTCAGAAGGCTGTCCGCACATATGCACACGTAAGAGCTTACACAAACTCATATACATACATACACCCACACTCATACATACTCCCACCAGCAAACATACTTCTCACACAAATGGCAACACATGCAAACACACTCATATACACATTCTCACTCACACAAACACACACACACTATATGCACTCACACAATAGGCTGAGCCAGCCTTTCAGCTGCGCAGATCAAAGCAGGTTCCACCATATTGAGTTCATCTGGGTCTGTGTGCCAAGGCTGCTCTGCCCCCTCAGATCACTCACCATGCATGCATCTTAGCATTCACCCTCCCACAGGCCCAGGAGTTGGTTGTCCTGTGTGCCTCACTGAGCAGCTCCTTCGTGTCCAGACCCCACTGACTGGGAGGACTTGGACAGGAGTGTCAAGACCATGATGACGTAGAAGGCATGTCTGTACGATGACCTGGGGGTCAGGGAGGGCCTCCGAGGAAGGAATGACTCCTCTGAGGTCTGAAGGATGAGCAAAGCCACTCCAGGCATGCAGAGAGGACCGTGGGGCAGGGAAGCAGCGGCAGAGAGAGGGCTTGTGGAGGAAGAAGGAAGCTGGGCACTTCTGGGAATGCAGGGGGAAGGTCAGGGACTGAGCAGGAGAAGCAGCTGGGGGCAGTGGCATGGGAGCCATACCTGCTCCATGGAGTGAGGGGAGCTCTGGCCCTGAGCCTGCGCTGAGATGTGAGTCTCTGCACACCTGCACTGAGGGGAGGCTGGGGAGGCAATGCTACTATACCCTGTGCTCTTAGTTGTGCACACACACGTGCACGCGTACACACACACACACACACACACACACACACACACACACACACACACCCAGTGTAGAGGAAGGTGTGAAAAGTCAAGAGGCTACTTACGTTGTTGAATGTTCTTGCGCCTGCACAGTTTTTTATTTTTAAGTTATTTTTTATTTTATTTTGTGTGTATCAGTGTTTTGCCTGCATGTATGTCTGTGTACCACTTGTGTGCCTGGTGCCCAGGGAAGCCAGAAGAGGGCATTAGATCTGCTGGCACTGGAGTCACAGAGGGTTGTGAGACACCGTGTGGGTGTGGGAATTGGACCTATATCCTCTGCAAGGACAGCCCGTGCTCTTAACCACTGAGCCATTTCTCCAGCCCCTGCACAGTTTGGTTTTGTTTTTCTTTTAAACTGTGGCTCTGTGGCTATCCAGAACAAGAACTAAAGACCTTTCAGCAGGTAGGTACTCAACTACAGCCCCAGCTGGGGAGAAGCGGAGACAGGAACATCCCTGGGGCTTGCTGGCCAGCCAGTCTGAGAGACTCTGGCCCAGAAAATAAGGTGGAGAGCAATGGAATGAGCCATCTGACATTGACCTCCTGTTCTCATGCATGCCTCAGTGGCCCTCCAGAAAATGGAGGCTGAAAACATGTTCACTTTGGGAGCAATTGGGTCCACAGTGTGAACTGTGGTAGGCAGCTTTTGCTGTCGCAGCAGGGTCTCTCACAACCCTGGGGGTCTGAGTCTGGGTGGAGGAAGCCCCCAGGAGTGATTAAAGGCTCGCAGAAGCGTGCTTGGAGCCGGCAGATGTGACATCTCCCTCTCTAGCCCCTTCAGGTCTTAGTCAAGATGGCTGAGCACCATGCTCCCTTCCTAGACCCCATGTACTGCAGGCCAAGCGGGCCCATGGTGCCTTCCCACAGGTCCTGTGGAGGGGGTTGGGCTCTGCAGGGCTTTGCTCCTTCAGTAACATGAGTAGTGAGTGTTGTCCCAGCAGTGAAGGCACCCCCTACACACACACCTCCAGACCTAGCAGAGGAGAAGCCTCTGGAAATAAGTGGCAAGATGGTCGAAGGTCACTTCGGCTCTGCCCTGCAGACAGGAGTGGCTGGCAGCCTTGCCCATTCCTCTCTTTGGCAAGCATCTCCTCAGCTTGCCCTTCTTGCTTCTTGACGGCTTAGACGGCACCCACCTCCATCCATTGGCTTCTTCAGTTAGTTGTGGGACACATGAGCCACAGCACACATGTGTAGGTCAGAGGACAACTTGTGAGAGTTAGTTCTCTTCCACGTGAGGCTCAAACTGGGGTTGCCAGGTGGTAAGCGCCTGTACCCAGGGAGCCATCCTGCTGGCCCTCCATTTATTGAGGGCCTGTTGTTTGCCAGGTGTTGTTGCCATGGCAGGCAGAAACAGCATTGCCCTCTTGACCTGTCCATATTGGCTAAGGACAAGGGTCACACATCCAGAGTTCACCTTCCTGAGCACAGTTCAGCCTGCAACTGATGTGGAGCCAGGAGGTGAAAGGTATACAGCATTTTGAGCTCCCCACCACCCCATCTCTATTGTCCTGGGGTCTCCCCATGGAGACAGGGAAGCACCATCCTGTCCCTTCAATGGTAAGAAGCTGAACCAGGAAGATGTGTGACTGACACCTGGGGAACCGGCCCTGTAACTGCAGATGCTTTGGTTAGAATAGCTTGGGGTGCTACAGGCACCAAGTGGGGATACCCGGATTCCCACGAATGCATACGGTGTGCAGGTCACCTAGACAGAACTCTACCCAGCATTTGTCAGCAGAGCTGAAGATGCTGCTCTTCCTTACACTGAGGCTGGGTTCGGGCCAGGTCCACTGCACCCACCTCGAATGCTGCTGTCTTTGGTGCCCACCCCCTGTGGTGTCCCTGGGAAAGTGCTCCCCCCCCTCCATACACACCATTTTATACAGGAGGAGACCATGGCTGCCAAGGGCATGTAAGGGACAGGCTGGAGAGAGCCTTGGCTTCCATGCGTCTGGCTCACTGGCCAATCTGGTCTCATGTTCCTTGGATTCTTCCTGTTCTGTCCCCCATCCCCTCCCCTGCCCCACAAGCATGTTGTGTTTTGTGTTTTCCAAGCAGCTCATTCACCGCTTTCAGTGTCCAGCTACTGCGGTAATGTCTGTGTACCCAATCGACGGTCTGCCTTCAAAGCCACAGTGGCCACCAGGTGTTGACCTCCTCATTGAATTTTTTTTTCTTTTGGTTTTTTGAGATAGAATTTCTCTGTAACACCTCTGGCTGTCCTGGAACTCACCCTGTAGACCAGGCTGGTCTCAAACTCACAGAGATCCACCTGCCTCTGCCTCCCAAGTGCTGGGATTAAAGGTGTGCGCCACCACCGCCCAGCTGAAAATTTTAATTATTTATTGCATTTAGTGTAGGGGTGGCTGTGTGTGTGTGTGTGTGTGTGTGTGTGTGTGTGTGTGTACGTACATGTGTGCATCACATCATGCACAAGGGTCAGAAGGTAAGATTGTAGAGTCAATTGTCGTCTTCTACCTTTACATGGGTCCCAGAAATTGAACTCAGGTTTCTAGGCTTGTATGTCCCTTACCAGCTTGGCCATGTCACCACCACTCTTTTGAAACAGGGTTTCACTTACCTTATGCCTCTACTGGCTTCCAATTAATTTGCTAGCCTTGAGCTCCTAATCCTCCTGCCTCCTGCCTCCTGCCTGTCTACGGAGTGGTGCAGAATCTGGCCTCTGTCAACACATTTGTTTGGCCAGGTGGTGTAAACTGGGAGACCCAGGCTTGCATTTGCGCCCAACCCCCCCCCCCCAATCCTGCAAGCCTGCTCACTTCTGGAGGCCAGTAATAGTGACACTGTGGCCTCGCCCAGCTCAAGGCCAGGAATTGCTATTGAAATCCTCTGGGATGGCCCTTCTGCCAACCAGTGAGAGGGAAGTCACGAAGGTTCTTTGTCTTTCTTGTCCCAGGGTTGTTTGTGTTCCTGGGTGACCACAGGTGATTCGAGGGCAGTGGTTCTCTTTTTTTTTTTTTTTTTCCCGAGACAGGGTTTCTCTGTGTAGTTTTGGTGCCTGTCCTGGATCTCGCTCTGTAGACCAGGCTGGCTTCGAACTCACAGAGATCCGCCTGGCTCTGCCTCCCAAGCGCTGGGATTAACGGCGTGAGCCACCACCACTTGGCTGGGCAGTGGTTCTCAAACTTCTTAATGCTGGGACCCTTTAATACAGTTCCTCATGTGGCGACTCCCCAACCATAGAATTATTTTCATTGCTTCTTCATAACTGTAAATTTGCTACTGTTATGAATCGTAAATATCTGTGTTTTCTGATGTCTCAGGTGACCCTGTAGAAGGGTTGTTCGACCCCCAAGGGGGCCATGACGCACAGGTTGAGAAACGCTGCTCTGGAGGCACATTAGAAGAGAAGGACAAAGGACTTGGGAGTTACTCCTAGCCCGCAAATGTCTTGACAGTGGTGCATCCAGGGGCCCCCCCCCCCCCCCCCCCGTCACCTCTCCTGTCCCCACGCCACCACACCCACAGCAGCACTGGGTTCTCAGACACAGAGGAGACTGAGGGTGGAGATGGAGGTCAGTGCTGGGCAGGGCCAGCACCCCGTTGCCTTCCCTCCTTGTCACCGGCTCACAGGGTCCTCATGCTGGGACCTGCACCTCTTCCTCCTCATTCCCCCCCTACCCCCGTGACTTTCTCCAGCATTCCTGGAGAGGGCCTGCCTGTAGTGACCTGTCTCAGGAAGCCTCCTGCCAGGGCGGTGAGTCACAGGAGCCCTGATGTGATCTTGGTCCCCGAGGGTTTGTCTAGGGAAGGTGTGCAGGTGTGTGTGTGGAGAGCCCTGCTTACCAGGCTGTTGCTGCTCCTAGGGTGCTGGCTGCAGCCCCTCGCTCCCTCCTATGACACAGGCCCGTCTGTTTCTCTTTTACAAATGAAGAAAGAGAGAGAAATTGAATGGTTCACCAGGGAGACAGTGATAGAACTGGATTTGAACCTCTGTCACCGGGCTATGGCTGCTGCTGTTTGCTGACTGATGTTCTGAGCCCCAGCCTGCCCTGGGGACTCCAAGACAGCTCTGTCTCCCCCAGAGTCAAGCTGCTATGCAGACTCAAGTCTGTGCTTGCCCGCTCTGGGTGGACACTGCTTTTAGTGTCAAGCCAGTGCCCTCAGGGTCTAGAATGAGGCCTTTGAGGCAGGACCCACTCAGCCTCCAGGACTAAGGCTGGGAGTTTAGAGAACTACTACTTTAAAAGACTTTTTTTTTTTTTTTACTAAAAAAATGCGGGTGGGGTGGCTGGAGAGACAAGTCCTTGTAATAATTAAAACAAAGACAAACAGAAAAATCCACCCTAACCGGTTAAGAGCACTTGTTGCTCTTGCAGAGAGGACCCTGGTGTCTAAAGGTCTCTGTTACCGAGATAAACACGATCACATGACCCAAGTTTATTTCATCTTACACTTCCAGGTCACATTCTGTCACTAAAGGAAATCAAGGTAGGGGCTCAAGGCAGGAGTCTGGAGGCAGGAGCTGATGCAGAGGCCATGGAGGAACCCTGTGTACTGGCTTGCTCCTTACAACTTGCTATATGCTTTCTTACACACCCCAGAACCACCAGGGATGGCATCAGGCACAGTGAGCTGGGCCCTCCCACATCAATCATCAGTGAAGAAAGTGCCCCACAGGCTTGCCTACGGACCAATCTTACGGAGGCATTTTCTCAATTGAGGTTCCCTCTTCTCAGATGACCTTGCCCTGCATCAAGTTGAAAAAAAAAAAAACAAAATCAGAGAGGACACTGGGTTTGATTCCCACACCTACATGGTGGTTCACAACTATCCCTAACTCAAGTTCCAGGAGATCTGATGCCTTCTCCTGACCTCCATGGACAGCAGGCATGCACGTGGTACATATTCATACACAGAGGCAAATATGTTATACATATAAGATAGAATTAACAGAATTAATAAATCTAAAATTTGTTTTGGTTTTTCTGAGACAGGGTTTCTCTGTGTAACAGCCCTGTCTGTCCTGGAACTCATTTTGTAGACCAGGCTAGCCTTGAACTCACAGAAATCTGCCAGCCTCTGCTTCCTGAGTGCTGAGAATATTAGGTGTGTACCACCACCGCCCAGCCGAACAAATCTAAATTTTTAATGTTAAATTTTGCATTTCATTCATTTATTTGTTTGGGTGCATGTATGTGTGTATGTGTGTGTGTGTGTGAGTGAGTGAGTGAGAGAGAGAGAGAGAGAGAAGGGGATGCGTGTCCCACAGTGCATGTGGAGTTCAGAGACAGTCCGTGGGCATCGGTTCTCTCCTACCATGTGTGTTCTTAGGGTGGAACTCTGAGCAGGAGACGGTGGTTCAAGACAGACCCGGCGCTCGGCACTTAGGTGTAGGTGAGGGGCATGGCAGTGACAGGGGACGAAGCCAGACTCGTTCTGATTCTCAACGGGCCAGTCCTCTTCTCAAGGGATGTACTGTGTATATCCACTTGAAATGGAGGCCCGTGGAGCTGGAGAGATGGCTCAGTGGTGAAGAACACTGACTGTCCTTCCAGAGGATGCGGGTTCAATTCCAGCACCCACATGGCAGCTCACAGCAGTCTGTAACTCCAGTTGCAGGGGATCTGACACCCTCACACAGACATACATGCAGGCAAAATAACGATGCACATAAAATAAAAATAAATTAAAAGAATTGGAGGCACAGAAAGGTTAAGTAACCAGCCTAAGGTCACACAGTTGGGCACTGGGAACCCTGTTTTTAGTCTCCAGCACCTTGGGAACTTGTGTCTACTGGGAGGATACCAAGAATGGCCAGATGCTAAGACTCAGTGACAGCTGTGTCTAAAGGGGTCCGATCAGGGATGGCCTCTAGGAAGGGCTGGGGACACAGAATGGGATGATAAAGAGTTGTCTGGACTCGGAAGGTCCAGTGGGCAGAGCCAGAGGCAGGGAATGTCTCTAACTCTAAGGACCATGGGGAGCCACAGAAGGTTTTAGAGCAGTGTTACCAAGCTTAGGGCCACAGCCTGCCAGGTTTGGGACACCAGACCTCAATAAGCCAATTAAAGTAACAGTAAGTATGCTGAAAAGCAGAAAAAGGTAGGTTCCACAGCTGGAAGAGACAACATGATCCAGGGGCTTCCCAGGTCCTTTGGGGGTTCTGACCTGGGGGGGGTTGAATAGAAAGCAAGAGATTTGCAGAACTCAGCAGTCAAGGTGTGACCCTGCCCCCACCCCATCTTCTCAGCTCCCATTCCCATGCAAGGTCATCCAATTGACCCTTAATCTTCCTTCAGTTGACCAGTTCCCCAACCCTTCCATTGTCTCCAGCCAATTCTCCCAACAAGAGAATCCTGGGGAAATTTTCATTTCCTGGGGTCTATTCTTTCAATCGTCTGAGAGCCAAAGAGAGGGCCCTGAGTGTCTCTTTAGAATGTATCCACCCTTGCCAGACAGGCCGCGTATGGCAGGAGTGGATACCTCTTCAGAGCGGGTGGCACCATGCAGAGATGTTCACCCTGGAGCTGAGCAGGGTAGCTGGATGCCCAAGGTAGACTTTGGCTCCTAAGAGTGCCCTAACCTGGGAACATTTCATGCTGAGCTCTGGGCTCCCTGGAACCCCCACATGAGGGGTTTGGGCCCCTTGTGCAATCAAAGGAGAGGACTAGGCTAGAGTTCAGCTGCAGATGAAGATCCCACCCACAGAAGCTTCTGGTCTGTGGGAAGGGAGCTTGGAAGCCAGGCCTGTAGCTGCGCAGCCTCAGATGTGTGAGAGAGCACAGTAGTGTGGGTCGGCCATACCCACAGCCTGCCTGGCCATGCCCTTAGCCCGTGCATGGGCTGGAAGCTCAGCAGCTCACTCATTTGTTGTAAACTGCTGTCTGTTTCCTGCCAAGTCAAAACATCTTGTTCACGAGGTGTTACTTTGATTAATTTTCTCCAGGAGTGGTGCTTTCCAGGGAGGGAGACCTCCAGGACTAAGGGTAGAGCCAGCTGGGCCAGTGCCCACTTCCCATATGGCAGGCAGTCTGGCCATGGTGGCCTAGCCTGGACTTCTACCTTGGTCCAACAGGGCCAGAGGAGACCAGGAGGCCAGAAGACCCCAACCTGCCCAGAAGGAGACATGGTCAGAGGCATTGATGGGAGAGAGGATGCTTTGGCCACAGCAGCTCGGGGATTAGACCGTGGAAGCGGTGGGGGGAGGGGGCCAGATTTTCCCATTTTGGGGGAAATTTAGACATCAGGAGTTTTTTGTTTCTTTGTTTTGTTTTTATTGTGACAAGGTCTCACTTTGTAGCCCCGCTGGTCGGGGACTTGCCATGTAGATCAGACTGGCTTCAAACTTAGGAGTTTTATATTACATGAAGATTGGGGTTTGCCTACATGCTCGAGCCCCAGCATATCTTAGATTGGGCGTGATGGTACACTCCTGTAATCCTAGCATTTGAGACGCAGAGGCAAGAGGATCAGAAATTCCAGGTCATCCTCAGATTAGTGAGAGATGACCTTGAACTCTTGCTCCTCCTACCTCCTGCCCTACCCCTTTGAGGCCTCTGAAACCAGGAGCATGGAGGAAAGGACATGTGTCCGTGAGGGTGCATGAGCACCAGCTCAGACCTCCTGGCTCTTAGCTTTGGCTCCTGATTTTGACTTCCTGGAATAACTCCAGAAACAGGTGAATCCAGTTTACAAGGAAGGGCCTCCAGGTTCAGCGAGTCTCAGTGTCCCTCTCCTTGCCTATATTCTGCCCTGGGGTGGACCACTGCTTCCACCCTGCCCATGGTGACAAGTGGGAGGAAGGATCTGCTCCCAGCTGTGAAATCCGGATGGGACCCTGGGTAGGATCTCTCCTAAGTCCCCATCCGCCCAGCGACGTTTCCAGTACCTGCCAAGGGCATGTGCTCCTCCACAAGGTTTGCGCACCCAGCAGGTGCTTGATAAATGCCAGAGGTTTCTGACACGTCTCAGGCCCTTGCAGGCCCTCCAGCTCTGTCTGCCTATGTCTCAGGCTGCAAAGAGCTGGCAGGGAAGCAATGGCCGCCGTGGGCAATGCTGCCGTGCCCTGACAGGCCTGTAGGAGTCGTCCTTGGGTGCTAGGCCGAGAGTCCCTCCCTTCCCCTCCCCCAGCCGTCGGGAGAGAGGCTTTGCAGGGGCCCTCCTCCCCCAGCGGGGGCCCCTGGAGGGCCATGGGGAGGAGCCTGCCTGGGCTGGAGCAGGGAGGGCTCTTGCTCAAACACAAAACAGCCAAGGGAGGTTCCAGGCGAGGGCTGGCAGCCCTGAACTGGCTTCCTTCTGCTCCTGCCCTCAGCAGTCCTTGTAGGAAAAATGCAGCCTGACCGATGGCTAAGTGAAGCAAGGATGGAGGCCAGAGTCCCACACCTCCCCAGCACCAGCCTCCTACACAGGCATGCTTGGAGTGGTGGCCTCAGAGGGCACTTCGGGAGCAGGCTGGCTTGAGCCAAAGGCATTTTAAAAAGGAGGCTTCTGGAGGTTTTACTATATTTATTTATGTGCATATGTGTGTGCGTGTGAGTGTGCACAGGCCACAGCACACCTGTGTGGGTCAGAGTACAATTATTTTTTTGAGACAGAGCTTGAGTGTGTAACCCTGACTGGCTTGGAACTCTTGCTTTGTAGACCAGGATTGGTCTTGAACCTACAGATCCACCTGCCTCTTCTTGCCAAACTCTGGGATTAAAGGTTAGCACCACCATGTCTAGCTTGGAGAACAATTTGCGGACGCTGGATCTTTCCACCATGTGGGTCCTTGGGATGGTACAACTCCATCTGTCGGCTTCCCACCGAGCATTCTCCCTGGCCCAGGAATGTCTTTCTAGGTTGTTGTGTTTTTGTTAAAGCTTTGAGGAGAGTGAGTTGGATGCCACTCATGACAATAAAGAGTTTTTATTTGAGGGGCTGTCTGTATAAACATGCTGAGCAGTAACCCCAACTTTTTTTTTTCCCCCGAGACAGGGTTTCTCTGTGTAGTTTTGGTGCCTGTCCTGGAACTTGCTCTGTAGACCAGGTTGGCCTTGAACTCACAGACATCCGTCTGACTCTGCCTCCCAAGTGCTGGGATTAAAGGCGTGCACCACTGCCACCCGGCTACCCCCAACTTCTTATTTGGTGGGACACACTCAACAGCGCCGTTCTCCTAAAACTGCAGTCCTCTGATGTCTGGGGCTCTTGTGGTAGCATGTATGACTAGTGTACCCTGCTCTACTACTGGGATGCCAAGAGCATCCATCCCACGGGAGGCAATCAGAAAGGTGTCCAGACATGGCCTGACTCCCCTTGGAGGCCAGATGCCCACCTTGGTTATCTGCCCAGGTGGATGATGGCTATGGATAGTAGCCCAAGGCCAAAGGGACCCATCTTTGTCCCCTCTGAGCTCCCTGTGGTAGTTTCCTATTGTTGGAGGTTGTTGCTCTTTTTGGGGGCCTGCCACCCAGCTCCCAAATAAATCACACATGGAGGCTTATTCTTATTCATGAATGCCTGGCCTTAGCTTGGCTTAGTTTCTAGCCAGCTTTTCTTATCTTTACATTAACCAGTCTATCTTTCGCCTCTGGGCTTTTCCTGTTCTCTTACTTCTGTAAATCTTATTCTCACTCTGTGGCTTGCTGTGTAGCTGGCTAGCTGGGTGGCTGGCCCCTCTATCTTCCTCCTTCTCTGGCTCCTAGATCTTACATCCCTCCACCCAGTTTTCTCCTTCTATTTATTCTCTCTGCCTGCCAGCCCCGCCTATCCTTTCTCCTGCCTTGCTATTGGCCATTCAGTTCTTTATTAGACCATCCTGTGTTTTACACAGGCACAGTAACACAGCTTCACAGAGTTAAACCAATACAATATAAAAAAAAGTAACACAGCCTAAAATATTCTACTACAGTTTCCCCGAACGAACAGTTAATCAGTCAGTAGGGAAGGCCCTTGCCTCAAAAGCATGAGAATGTGACTTTGATGCCCAGACCCTGCCTTTTAAAAGCTCATGCCAAGTTGGGTGGTGGTGGTGGTGGTGGTGGTGGTGGTGGTGGTGGTGGTGGTGGTGGTGCACACCTTTAATCCCAGCACTCAGGAGGCAGAGCCAGGAGGATCTCTGTGGTTCAAGGCCAGCCTGGTCAACAGAGCGAGATCCAGGACAGCTAGAGAAATACAAAGAAACCCTGTCTTAGGGGAAAAGCAAACAAACAAACAAACCGGTCAATAGTGAGGTCACTATTGTAATCCCAGGACTGGGAAGATGAGACAGGCTTACTTACTCCAGGGGCTTGCTGGCTGGCCAGCCTAGCCTGCCGGATAAGCTCCAGCCCGCTGACAGACTGTGAGAGCATAGGCCTGAGATCAGGAATCCCAGCACTTGGAAGCTGGAAGCAGGACAATTAGGAACTTGATGTCAGCCAGGCTATATGAGACCCTGTATCAACAAAACAAAAAGCTGGGCTGTCGAGATGGCTTAGCCAGTAAAAGGCACTTGTCACCGAGCCTGATGAACTGAGTGTGATCCCCAGAACCACACTGAATAAAAAAAAGAAATGACAAATCAAAAGAACATGACTGGTCCTGGGTCTCAGTACCAGAGGAGTGAAATGGGCACAGTAAAGAAACCAAAGTAACCGCTCGTGGGTAAAAGGGAAAAGTTCGTTCCAAACTGCTAAGGCTGTCTCTCAGGAAAGCAGAGAGAAGCTGGGGGTGCACAGGATTTCTAGCTTTGTTTTCTTGTTTTTCGAGGCTGTGTAACAGCCCTAGCTGTCCTGGAACTCTTTCTGTAGACCAGGCTGGCCTGAAACTCACAGAGATCTGCCTGCCTCCGCCTCCCAAGTGCTGGGATTAAAAGTGTGCGCCGCCACCACAGCCTGAGCTTTCTGGGAGTTTCAGGGGAACAGGTACCTGGGGTGAAGGACTTTGAAGTGTAGAAAGCATACTTAAAAGACCTTGATATGCTAATAGACACCACAGGCATATGGTAATGGAGAGCCGTTTTGCCAGAGATCAGGAGAAGGCTTTCTTTTAGCTGGTAGGAGCTATTTTCCCAAGTCCCCCAGGGGGTGCTGGCTTTTGTCTAAGTGCCAGACTTTGGGAAAAGACACTCAGATAGGGGAGAATAGACTCTGAGAATTCTCTTCTGGCCTCCATCTGTGCATTCTGGCACTCCATAGATATATATATATAAAGTTCTTTTTTGAGTGAGGCATGGTGGCCCACACCATTAATCCCAGCTCTCAGGAGGCAGAGGCAGGTGGATCTTTGTGAGTTCCAGGCCAGCCAGGGCTACATCGTGAGAAATATCAAATAAATCTTTTCTATCAAATTCTGTAATGCTCATGTTTAAGACAAGGAATTAAAATCTCAAATCTTCCCCCACTTTTTATGTGAATTTTTTTAGATTTATTTATTATGTATACAGAAGAGGGCACCAGATCTCATTACAGATGGTTGTGAGCCACCATGTGGTTGCTGGGAATTGAACTCAGGACCTCTGGAAGAGCAGTCGGTGCTCTTAACCTCTGAGCCGTCTCTCCAGTCCTATGTAAATGTTTTAACACCTACCCCTAAATAAAACCCTGTTTGAGAAAAGACCCACTGCTCTGGTCCAGGAATTTGATGGCCTGGAGCAGTGACCTCTCTCCCCTTCCTTCTTCGTGTCCTGTGAGCTCATCCTTTTCAGACTAGCCAACTGAATAAGACTGTCAGACCCCAGCCAATGAAGAAAATACACGGTCAGCACCCGGGTTAGAACATAAACCCAATGCACTTCCTGTCTCATTGTGTGTTAGCTCTTCCGGGCACACAGGTCCTGCTGGTGCACACTTTTAATCCCAGCACTCGGGAGGCAGAGGCAGGTGGATCTCTGTGAGTTCCAGGCCAGCCCTGTCTACAGAGCGAGTTCCAGGACAGCCAAGGGCTACACAGACTAACCATGTCTCGAAAAACCAAAAAAAGTTGGAGTGGTGTTTCTTTCTTTGTGACCCTGAACATATTTCTAACAATAACCATAGCTGACCTCTGGGCCTCACATGCACACACACGGACACATGTGCACATATACATAGGTTTTTCCTCACTGCCCTGTGGCCTTCTGGGAATCTGTTCCCCCCAAGCTGACAGAAGGAGGATGTAAGGCTGGATTATCCACCCCCAACTCTCGACCCCAGCACCCCCACCCTGTTGCCAGATCAGGATGGGTCCTCAATGTGAATGGCACATGGGCACCCACTGCCCCACCCTGAGCCCTAACCTCCTTGTTAGGATGTAAGTGAACCCATAGAGGGTCCCATGGTGTGTTTGGTGATGCCGTGGTACATCGGAGCTGTAAGGAATGATGACTGGGATTGAGTGCTGAGGAGAACACAGAAGAGGATAGGCAGGTCTGCCCCAGAGTCAGTGTCAGCCCCAGATGAAACTTCCTGAGAAACCCACAACATAGCCTTTATCTCTGATCACCCTGCTGTGGAGGCACACCAGGACTTCCTGGTTCCATGGCACAGGAACTCTTTCCCTGGTGACCAACGGCACCGCACTGCTCTCCATAGTGTGGCATCCATGGCACACTCTAAAGGTTCTGGTCAAGCCGTAGGATTGGTGCCGCCAGGCTCGGGTGATAGAGTGCTTGAAACCCTGGGCCACCCCAGCACCGCATCACCCAGACATAGGGGTGCTCTTGTGTGATCCCAGCACCCAGGAGGGGAAGGCAGGAGGATCGGAAGTTCAAGGCCATCCTCAGCCACATACTGAATTCAGAGCTAGCCTGGGATACGCAAAACCCTGTCTCAAGGCTAGCCTCACAGACAAAACACCAAGAGGAATCAGCTCAAAGGGGAAGATTTCTTTTTCTCAGAGTTTCAGAGATTTCAGCCCATGGTCTCATGGTCTGCTTGCTTTAGGTCTGTGGGGAGCCAGGACGTGAGAGTGGGAGCTAATGTCACACACACACACACACAAGTGCTGCTCTCTCTGTGGCGGCGGCGGGGGGGGGGGGGGCAGGAAAAAGACGTGCCACTTCCAGGTGTGGCTTGGCTTGAGCCTCTCAGCTCAGAAAGGCTCCTGGGGCACTAGTGAGGCCCAGCCAGGCAGAGGGAGGGTGGGCAGATCCTGCTGGCTCAGGCGGGCCCTGGGAAGTGATATGCAACACGGGTCGGGTGGGGACCTGGAAGAGGCCTGCTCCTTCGGTGCCCTGGAGGTACTTGAGCTCCTTTTATTCATGTTTAATTCTCTACTGGGAAAATAGACCATTTGCTGTTAGCAGTGGGTCCTCCAGGTATCTGTTGTGGCAGGTCCTTTGTCCCTTCGCCAGGCCCAGAGTCAGGGCCAAAGTTCCTGTAACTTGGAAATTCCTAATAATTAACCTGGGAGCCCCTGGAGATTGAGCGGAATGAGAAGCAAGGGCAGGTCCAGACCCCGAGGTGCGCACTGTGACCTGGGTTGAGTACCGAAGGTTCCCAGCCTCCACCCCGCCCCTTCCATACCCACGTCTGGCTATTCTTCGACAGTGTGCACCCGGCTGAAGAGGGCCCGAGCAGTGTTCTTTGGGTGTATTCTGGGGACTTTCAGGAGGAGCCCTGGTAACAGTGGTCAGTCAGTGCCTCAGGAGAAATGGAGACCCCCGGGAGAAGGAGGCTGCTGGCATGACTAGGTGGCCTGCTGCTGCTTCTGCCGTCTGGCCAGCACCTACTGTGATCCAGGTAGATCACAGTAGGCTTTCCTACTGATGGAGCCAAGCCTCTTAACAGCCGAGAGATGTCCCAGAGCGGCTCCTTCTGAGGCACCTTGTAAATTACAGCTTGAAGCTGTGCCCGAACCAAACCCCACAACTGTGATTTAGTCTAAGTGCTCTCATTCATTTTAATTCTAAAAATGCAACATCATAAAACTATACACCTGTTCTGTTCAGAAGCTAATGACGGTGTTTAAAGCGAATATGAACTCTGGGGCTGTAACAGTAATGAAATTAGCAGCATTCACCGAGCGCTGCCTTCAAAGCACCTTGAGTTGAGTGGGTATTCAGTGAGGCAGGTGTCATCCTCAGCCCCGACTTCCCGGTCTGAGACTAGGGGACCGAGGTTGGTAACTTGGCCGAAGCCACACAGCTAGAAAGGGGGCCACAGGGCCGGGGAGAGGGCTCAGTGGGTAAAGATGCTTGTCACCAAGTCTGTGGGGCTGTTTGATCCCCATGGGTCCACATGGTGGAAGGAAGGAACTGACTGAAGTTGTTACACGTTACACACACACACACACACACACACACACACACACACACACACACACA
>CABHPR010145521.1:16367-26504 GCA_902168415.1 Peromyscus melanophrys
CACACACACACACACACACACACACACACACACACACACACACACACGGAGTCAGCTGCTATGTGGAGGGTCTTGGTAGTGGGACACAGTTCACTGAGGTGGGTGAAGAGCCCCCACTTATGATGCCAACTGCTCCACGTGTGGGTGCCAAGGTGCAGATCTGAAGTCCTCTGTGACCGACCCTCGTTCTGAGAGCCGCACAGGATGGTTTGGGCTGATGGTTGGCGCTCCTGAGGCAGCCCCAGCAATGTTGTCCACAACTCCTCATCTCAGCTTCTAATGAGAGCAGCCATAGTGAGAGATGAGCCTGGAGACACCCCCAGTAGGCTACCCTGTCTGACACGCTCCCCACATTCTTTAACTCCCTTAGTCCTGCCTTCCCTGGCCCCTGGGCCAGGCTTAACTTTTCATCCCCAGATAGTCATTCATTCATTCATTCATTCATTCATTCATTCATTCATTCATTCATCCACTCACGAGCCTGAGGCTTTTTTCAGACTCTGTGGTGCAGGGTGGGGTGGGCCCCTAGGACAGCTGACAGTCCAGAGTCACGTGCTTTGTGTTGAGGGGGGCAAGCACCAGGGGGAAGGACACAGGTATGTTGGGAAGCAGAGTGGTGACTGGGAGGGCGGCTGAGAAGAGTCAAGGGACAGAGGCTCTGGGCAAGCAAAAGGAGCTGCCTTTGCTAACTGTGAAGACCCGTCCTTGGGGTCCTGAGCCACTCTCCGCCCTGCGTGCTGACAGACAGCTGGGGCCTCACTGGCACAGAGGGCAGACACTGGGTGTCCAAGGTGAGAGGAGGAGGTTCGAGCAAGGTGGGCTGGGGACATGTAGGTGACCTGAACACGGTTGTGGAAAATTTCAGATTTGCATGCAATTTGAAGGGAGCCTGGGAACCTGGGTGCAGTGGCTCATGGATGAATCCCAGCTCTTGGAAGGCTGATGCAGGAAGATCACGAATTCAAGGCTAGCCTGGGCTATGTAGTGGGTTCTAGGTGAGCTTGATCTAACTAGCGAGACCTGGTCCCTGCAGCAGACCCAGTACACCAGGCTGTGCAGGCGCCCAGCCTCACGTTGTATGCTCATCGAACCTGCCAGTCTCCTGGGTCTCCCATTCGACTGGTTTTCTTTGTGAATGCCACTGGCCCTGACCTCTGCCCCCACCTCCCATCCCCCACCCATGGGTCAACCTCCCAGGCAGTCTGCTTCACATCTGCCTGGGATGTACTAGGTTTTGGTGCTTTGAGACAGGGCCTCATGTAGCCCAGGCTGGCCTCAGGTTCCCTATGCAGTTGACAATGACCTTGAAGTCTTATCCACCCCCCCTCCACCTCCGCAATGCTGGGATCCCAAGCCATCTTTCCTGGTTGGCTTTTTAACCATCCAAGTCAAGATGCTCAGAGGGATCTCTGAGACGAGCTTCTAGACTCCCCTCGCCTTCCTCCACTCTGCAACCCCCACCAGCCCTCCATTTCCACAGTGTCACCATTTCCAACTGTTCTATAAATGGAGCCCGCAGCCCGGCGTCTGCTGGGACTGGCTCTGTGTCTCAATTGGTCTCCCTGGAGATTCTCCCAAGCTGCTGGGCGAGTTCAGTCTGCTGGACGTTGGCAGGTGGAGTCCATGAGTCTGGCTGGGGGCAGGGATTGTCAGGTGGGGGATCTGAGGGTGGAATGCTGGACCTGGAGGCATCTAGCCCAGCTCTCCTGTAAGGTAAGCCCGCATGTCACTTAGCCATGGAGAGGGTGAATGACATCACTGTTTACCTCCAAAGTGCTGGAATGAGGGAGGATCAGAGCCTAACTGATGGAAGGGCTTATAGACCAGCCTGCTCACTGGGGACAAGGCAGCGAGGTGTGGAGACCAGCCAGGGCTTGTAGTGGGAGGGGCTGGGTGCCTGGGGAGCCCAGGGGACTCGGGGTAGGTCCCTGGACCCCTTTTCTAGATTCTTCCTCTCTTTGCACTCTCAGAACACCTTTTCATGGGGGGGGGGCTTGGGGCTGGGGCCCGGGGCTTGGCCCCAGGTGGCAGGAGGGGAAGGGAAGCCTGGGTCTTCTGCATGCCAGTCAGCCTCACCCTCCGCCACAGGCAGACTTGTGTCTCTCAGTCTATCTGACTATTAAACAAAGGACCCCAGAGAAATGGAAATTTCCCCAGGAATCCCACGCTGGGAGAAGAAAAGGCTCCAGCCAGAAGGAAGACTTGTCTCTTGGAAAGAGATTTCACACAGTTCCTTGGGATGAGGCTGAAGAGCAGACACCAACAGGTCTGTGGTGGGTGGGATCGCATCTCTGCTAAGACCACACCTCGGCCTGGTCTGCTTAGCTACGTGAATCCGTGAATCCCTGGCTCCTCTTAAACTTCGATCTCACTTCAGGAGCGGTGAATTGTGGGGCCTTTGCTGGATCTCTCTGTCCCTCCTCCCAACTTGGCCACATTGAATAAATCTCTTCTGCTCCCCTTTTAAGTTTGGCTCTTTAAATTGGCTTAGTGAGAACAGGTAGCTAGACCTGACTTGGGGTACAAGTTGTGACCCCCAAGTTGAATAACGTACTGCTAAGCCACAGAAGTCTAGACCTCGCTATCCCCGTGCATAGTGGCCAGTGTTCTGCAGAGCTTCCGGGCATCTAGGAACTTTCCAGAACTGCCTGATGAGATGGTACCTGTGTATGCAGGCTGCTGGGGTCAATGCTTGGGAACCCTCCGTGGCCTTCCTGCTCATCTGCTCCTGTGGCTGCAGGGCAAGAAGTATCATCAGGCAGGCTCTGAGGCCCACAGAATGGGAAGGGACCTGCCTAGAGCTGTCAGGGAGTTTAGAAGGATTGGAGGGCCCCCAGAGATACCAGCGACCCAAGCCAGACAACTGGGTGTAGTCTTTGAAGGAAAGACAGGCCCAGAGCACAGGGGAGTCCAATTTTGTTGCTGTTGTTTCTTTTTGTTTTAATTTTCCTTTTTGGAGACAAGATCTCTTTATGTGCCCTGGCTGTCCTGGAGCTTGCTATGTAAACCAGGATCCTGAAAAAGAGATCTGCCTGCCTCTGCCGGCTTCCTGAGTGCTGGGATTAAAGGCGCATGCCACCACACAGGGCCCAAGAAGAGCCCAGTATGAATTCCAGCCCAGCCACGTAGCAGCTGTGTAGTCCCAGCCTTCCTAAGCTGCTCTCACCCATTGAAAGCATGTCCATGTTACAGTTCCTAGCTCTTGGACTCTGTGTACCTAGCAGATCGCATGTGACGTGACTCCAGTCCCTTCCCACACCCTTGGGGCTCAGGGCAGGTGCTAGGAGTGTAGGCCTCCAGCCAGTAAACAACAGCCTCAGGGAACAGCCACCTGCACCTCCAGGCCCACAGGCTCCACAGGGCCTGAAGGCAAGTTAGTCAGGTAGGTAGACTGAGGCATGCTGGGTAAACAGGCAGGCTGGACAGGTGTTGCTGACCTGTTCCCTGCACCCCTCAGGAGTACAGGCCTGATGTGTTCACTCGTGTGGCTGAAAGCTGGGCCTCTGTTTTGGCTTCCTGCATAGCCTGGGCTATCCTTGGACTCACTATGTAGCCAGCTCATACTGATTTGAAACTTTCTCCTGCCTCTGAGTGCCAGGATGACAGGGCAGCATGCTCTCTCAGCTTCAGCTTTCGAATGGAGATTGGCACTGGCGTGTTATTCGAACCTATCAGGTTTTCAGAGCTGGGAACCATCTTAGGTTTTTTTCTTTGTTTGTTTATTCATTTTACCAGTTTTATGTAGCCCAGGCTGGCCATAAACTCATTATGTAGCTAAGGATGTCTTTGAACTCCTGATTCTCCTGCATCCACTTCCCGAGTGCCAGGACTACAAGTGCCAGCCAAGGCTGCTAGGCACGGTCTCTAAGTGGCAGGCAGGGGCCCCTTCCTGCTGAGGGGACTTCTGGGTCCCAGAGAGAGGTCATCCCAACCCCACTGGGCTCCAGGTTGGTGCAGCCGGCGGGGCTGGATTCGGATGCAGCTCTACGGGTTCAGTCAGCGGTGCTTATGACCCAGAGATAGCCCAGGCCTCAAGCTCCTCCGTTGCAGAGGGAGATGGAGCCGACCTATCCCTCCCACAGCTGACATTTCTCCTCACCCCCACCAGCCCAGGACTGGCACCACTCACAACGGGCTGAACCCTCCCCAATCAATCACTAATTAACAAAATTCCCCACAGGCTTTTGTACAGCTGGATCTTATGGAGGCGTTTCCTCAATCAAGGTATCCTCCTCGAAGATGACTCTGGCTTGTGTCAAGTTGACGTAGAACTAGCCAGCACACCTATTTTTTTTTAAGATTTATTTTACTTTGTGTGTATGAATGTGTTACCTGCATGTATGCGTGTATGCACACTATGTGCATGCCTGGTACCTGAGGAGAAGAGGGTGTTGCATCTCCTCGACCTGGAGTTACAGAGGGTCGTGAGCCACCACCCAAGTGCTGGGAGCCCAGCTGGGACCTCTGCAAGAGTAGCAAATGCTCTACCCCTCCGAGCCATCTCTCCAGCCTGTTTTTTTTTTTTTTTTTTAAATACATTTAGAATTAGAGAAACTTTTTTTGCTGTGGCCATGCAGTGTCCCCTGGGTTGTCATTGACTATCCTATTAACTGTAGGGCAGAGTGTCGGTTGAGATATCACCCAGGATCCCTCAGTGAGAGCAGCTCCACCTCAGGGAGGTGGATGGATGTTGCTGCCTTCCCTGGGCCTGTCTCTCCTCCAGGACACCACATTGCTGTCCGTCATTAGTTAATTGTATTTGAAACAAAACAGGTCTTTGCGTCCTCCGGCCTCTGGTGGTGTCTCTGATCTTCACTGGAGATCCCCCCTATGAGGACTGCAGTTTGAACATTTTGTACAGTGTGCTCCTTCAGCGCTTCTCTGGCCTTTTCCTCCTGGCTAGGTTAGGAGAACTGAAGAGAAAGACCGGCCCCCATCACAGCAACGGAGCAGACGGAGTGGGTGGTGGGTGGCTGAGGAGCTGTTTCCTGGGTTATCCTTCCCACCCCCACCTTTCTCTCTCCTGCTCCCTGGGAGCCAGCCTGAGTACTTGAAGGAGCCGGACAGTCAGGCTTTGGATCCTGTTGGACTCTTGAGTGTTTGTTTTGTTTTGGGGGTAAAACCCAGGGCTTTGCCTCTGCATAGCTCTCTACCACTGAGCCATACCCCCAGCCCTCAGTTTTGGGGAATGGGATCTCTGTGTAGCTCAGGCTCCTTTTAAACTCATCATCCTCCTGCCTCTGCCCCCTGACAGCTGGGATTTGTTCATGTACATGGTGTGTGTGAGTGCGTGCATGTGTGCGTGCATTTGTGTGTGTGTGTGTGTGTGTGTGTGTGTGTGTGTGCGCGCGCGCATGCACATAATGTGCCCGTGTGTAACACAGTGCTTGTGTGGCGGTCAAAGGACAATTTGATGGGTCAGTTCTTACCTCTCTACCTTTCTGTGGGTTCTAGGGCCCAAACTCAGGTCATCAGGGTTGCACGGCCAACGCTTTACCTGATGAGCCATTCTGAAGACCCAAGAGGATTCTCACTGCTGGAGACCCTCCTCCATGACCTTGCCCCACAGCCCAGGTCAAGTCTGTGTGGCCTTGGTGACTCATCAAGACAAAAGTCCTAGGAGCATTACACTCAGGCTCTGAAGAGTCAGGCAGGACAGAAACCCCTCTAAGTGGTTCGACCAGCCATGTTCTATTTTTCCTCCTGTGGCACAAAGCACTGAGGGGGCCATTGGAGTTATCTGGGCTTCTTAAGGAAATAGCCAGGGACACATACTTCCGGCTCTTCTGTTCTCTTTAGTGTGTGGTGTTTGTCCTCCTGGTCTCAAGGTGGCTGCAGCACCTCCAACATCACTACAGCACTCCAAGCAGGCTTGGTAAGTGTGCAGGTGTCACCCTCATCTGCCCAGGAGGGAACTGAGGCTTGGAGACTGTGACCCTCTAGCTGAAGGAGCGCTCTGGTGATGAGGGAAAACTATCCAGCACAGAGTCCGTGGAGTTGTTGTCTGATAGCGGGCTGGCCCTCTCTCAAGCTTCCTGGTTTAGGGTGCCTGGTGACCCAGGGCATGGGACCCTGGTATTTGGCACTTCAGCTCTTGCGGGTGGGACTCAACCCCTGGGGATTGATCCAGGGCCTGTGGGGAGGATGCTGCTGGTCCTTGGGATGGATCCTGGAGATCTCAGGCCAGGCCTGAGAGGGCTTCAGGGTGGAGGATGCTGGCATTGACCTGGGCTTCCTGCCTGTCACACTGAGTCAGACTACATGGGACTACAATGGTCAGGGCCTCTGAGCAGATTACATTCAGGCCTAAGGCCAGTTGGCAAGACAGCCTCTCCCCCACCCCCCTTCTGGCAGTTGTGGCTGGGACCCACAATGCAGTGCTCTCTTGTCTGGAAGCTGGGGGAGGGTGTGGCCATCTGTTTAGGAGGACAGAGCTCTGGGACCAAGTCTGGCCCAGCACTGTTCTTGTAAATAAAGTTTTATAGGGACACTGCCATGCCTTTTGGAGACAGGACCTCACTATGTAGCCCAGGTTGGCCTCAAATTCATAATCCTTGGGCTCTTGAGTGTAGGATTCCAGGCGTGTGCTGTCATGCCCGGCTCCAGCTGTGCCTGTGTTTATGGATTGACTAAGGCAGCTTTGGGATCACAAGGGCAGAGTTCAGTAGTTGGGACCGCAACCACATGGCCCACAAGGCTTAGCTTACCGACTGTCTGGCCCTTTGCAGACAGAGCTGCTGGCCCTGGCCTGTACAGAAAGCAGCTGTGATCGGGATCATGGGCGGGGCTTCCCAAGAGTGAGATACATGAATGGGCGAGGCGGGCTGGGGAAGGTGTGGGAGACAGCAAAGGCCCTGGGGTCCGGGCTCAATTTAGTACAGATTCAGAAACCCCTGTCCCTGCAGTGTCTAAGGTTGGCTTGTCATAGGGTAGATCAGCCGTTTGGGGGCATTTGTGAGACAAGGAGCTGCTTGGCGGTGCAGTTCCCGGGAGCAGACCCGGGGCCTCTGAGCCTCTGCCAGAAGCAGCACTCAGGGCAACTGCCTCAGACAGGCCTCTCTGGGCCTGTGGCCCTAGCCGACCAAACCGTATGATTTTCCAAGAGAAGCCAGCTTACAGTCGGGTTCCTGGGAAATCTGGTTTTTATCCATTGACAATTAATCGCATTTTTATGAAGTCACGAAGGGAGCAGGCAAAGAAATGCCTGGCCAGCAGGCTTCTAAAGGTAGGGAGCTTGGGGGTGGGGTGGGTGGAGTGGAGAAAGAATGGAGTGTGGGCCTGGCCCGAGCCCGCGCTGCAGCAACAGCAGGCTGGCTGTGGCCCCGAGGCTGGGCAGGATGGTGTCAGGTTTCTAGTCTTGACCTAGCCCACCCCTGAGCAGTGGAGCATTCCTGCCTGGGAGTCTGGAGTGGGGGTGGGGGGCCAGAGCTCATAGCCTTCGGTTCTCAACCTGTAATCCCCTCTGAGGAACCTGTGCCAACCACAGGTGAGAGTTAAGGTGTGGCTTTGTTACTCTGTCATCCAGGAGCCTGACGGATGGGTCATAGGCAGGAGCTGAACACCAGACTCATGGTTAGGGCTTCCCTGTGTGAAGTCGAGATTGCCAGGCCTGAAGAGGGTGTCTGCACTCCAAGTGGCTGAGGCACTTTGCAGCGCCCTGGACCTGCCAGATCCTGCCGAGCTGGCTTTTGGCATCCAGGTGTATTTCCTACAGCCTCCTCGGGCGGGAGCCTGAGCGGCAAGTGACAGCCGATTCAGGGCAACTTGACCAAAGCAAAGAAATTCCGTGGCTCCTAAACAGGAAAACTTGCAGCGTGAGGCAGAATCGGGTCTTGAACTCGGAAAGTGGTACTCGGTCCCACTTTGTGTCCCTGGGTGCTGCGTTCCTGGGCGGGCCCTGGGTGGTGGCACACTCCTGCAAACTCTGGGAGGAGAGTAACCCAGTGACCGCCTGAGGAACCCTAGGTGGCTTCCCGTTGGACCTGATTGGGTCACGTGCTCAGCTGGCGCAGTAGCTGTGGGCAAGGGGAGGCTCGGCTGCTAGAGTTGGGCAAGATCAGCTTGGCCGAGAGAAATCGGGATGCCATCCCGGAAGCGGAAGTGCACAGACCAGGACAGCCCTCGGCCTGCAAACTCTCCAGGCAGTGTTTGGGGCCGAAGGGGACATGGCAAAGCCTTTGGCTGCTCTCCTGCGGGTTCTCCAATCACTTAGCATGGAGATCACTCCAGTATGATCCCCAAGATGATGCCAGGGGCCCTGCTCCCTTGGGGGATGGAGCTGTACTAACCTCCACAGCCTTTCTTAGTGTCCAGGGCAGAGACCCTTTCAGAAAAAGCCAGCCCGGTTGCAGAGGCTGGTGTCTGGGGAGATCCCCCTTTCTAAGCTCACAAGCTCCAGAGTGTAACATTGGGTGGTGACGAAGCCCTCCCCGCTCCCAGTCCCTCTTTTCCTGGCTTCCTGAAGTTAGCAATGGCGTTTCTTCCCACCACTAGGAGAAAAGCCCGGTGCCAGCTTGCTGAACTAGCTCATTAGACCTGCCAGGGCTTCTCATTGCTGCTTCTGGGGTCCAGCCAAATTAGGTCCAACTCCCTCTTCTTTTGGAAGTCTGTATCGCTGTTGGTAGAACCATTTCTGGAGGGAACAGGGGATCCGGGTGTGGTGGCTGGTGGTGCTGGCCTGTTGCCAGGACTCAGGAGGTGGAGGCTGGAGGATCAGCATTTCAAAGCCAGCTTCAGCTAGGGAGTCCAAGACCAGCCCTGGATACATGAGAGCCTGTTTCAGCCCTCCCCAGCCCCTGAGAGTACCAAGGTGTTCCCTGCAGAAGTCCTCTGGAACTGAGACACTGACTCTGGCCTGGCCCTGGTACTCATATTCTGCTGTAGACCACCAACCAGCCAGGCGGAGGTGCCTGATGGGAAATCTCCCTTCCCTAAGTTATACTGGCACAAGCCAGAAACCGGTGGTGTGGGACTTCCTAAGGGGCTCCAGTTTTGGAAAGGAGAGTATGAGTGTGGTACAGTCTTGAGCACAGGTGGGTCCCAGGGGAGAAGTGCTGTAGACACCATTGTGCACACCTCAGCACTGCAAAGGTGTCTGTCCGTCATGCACATGTATGCTAGTGTACACACATACACCAAGGTGTCTGGCCCCTGCTTGGAAATGTAGGCTGTAGCACGAGGCTTCCACTGTCTCTCTAGGTCCTTCTCCACTGGACCCTGGGCGTCTGGTTCTGGCCAACACCTTCAGAGTTCTGCAGTGGTGTGGTCCCCATGCTGGCGGCCTCAGCTCTGGACATTTTGGTGATTGGCTCTGGCTGCCATAGGCAGTGGTGTACAGGATCCTTGGACACGGTGAGACTCTCCCTCCAGTGGCAGTGCTGTACAGGATCCTTGGACACGGTGAGATTCTCCAGTGGCAGTGGTGGACAGGATCCTTGGACACGGTGAGACTCTCCCTCCAGTGGCAGTGGTGTACAGGATCCTTGGACACGGTAAGACTCTCCCTCCAGTGGCAGTGGTGGTGGGGTCTTGGCACCGAAGCAAGTGGTTCCCTGTTGTGACGTGACAGCTTGGCTTTTGTCATTCCAGGAGCCAGCAGTGCCAGCAATCCTGACATACAGCTAGCAATCCTGACATTCAGCTGCCCAAGCGGTACGGACAGACGAAAAGCTATCTTCCTATGGGAGTCTGGGAGGCAAAGCCTCAAGTCCCTGGACTGTTGACACCCCAGGGTGTGGAGTAACTGCACAGGAGCTGCTGGGTTCTCTTCCTCTCTGGGCTCGCTTGGGGTTCTCTCCTTGAGGGATATGAAGCAGCCATGGGACCCAATGAAGGAGCCAGGCCTGAATCAGCCTGCAAAGGCATTTTCTGTCAGTCTTCGGGGCCTGGGGGTGAGGGCTGTTGCAGGCAGACCTCTGCCTGACCCTGTCCTGTAAATCACCCCAATGAAGGTGTCAAGAGGTCCCCATGTGATCCAGATGGCAACTATGCAAGTGAAACTTTCCGTTTTCCTGTGTTAGTGTTTCTGTAGGTCACTCTTCCTGGCCAGGGCAGGCAAGGTCTTCCCAGGTCCCTGTCCCTAGGTGCTGGCCGCTCTTATGCAGATGGGCATCTTGTTCTTATCCTTGCCCTCCAGGT
>CABHPR010145522.1:0-23891 GCA_902168415.1 Peromyscus melanophrys
GTGCTTTATTGTTTTCTTCCAGGACTTTATTGTTTTCTTCTACTTTAATTGTCCTTTCCTCTAGGTTTTTATAGCGCTCTTGCCATTTTTTGTCTTTTCCTCTATATAAGCCTCTACCTTCTTCATGATGTTATTCATAAGGCTGTTTTCTTCTGCTTCTTCCAATTTTTGATATTCAGGTCTAGATGTTGGAGGAGGGCTAGGTTCTGGGGATGTTGTATGGCTCTTCATGTTGTTATATGTACTTCTGCTTTGACGTCTGCCCATCTCCTTGTGGTTCGTTCTTGGTTTTATCAGCGCACTTGGTCCAGACAGAGCTGACAGATTCAGGAAGTCTCTCTCTCTTGTCCAGATGGGAGCTCTCTTGTCCAAATGGGAACTTGGGGCAGAGTGGGAGCTCTTGTCCAGACGGGAAGTCCGGGGCAAGATGGAAGCTCCTGTCCAGACAGGAAGTCCGGGGCAGGATGGGAGCTCTTGTCCAGGAGGAAAGTCCAGGGCAGGATGGGAGCTCTTGTCCAGATGGGAGGTCAGGGGCAGGATGGGAGCTCTGGTCCAGAAGGGAAGTCCGGGGGCAGGATGGGAGCTGGGGGCCGGTCTCTAAATCTCAGGAAGTGGCTGGGGTCTCAGGCGGATGGGCGTGGGGGCAGGGCATGGAGATTGCAGGGTCTACTGGGGGTCTTGGAGAAGGGGAGCCTTCCCAGTAGGGCTAGAAGGGACCCTGCCTGGTGGCCAGAGCCTGGGGCCAAGTTGGGCAGGTCTTCCCTGGAGTGGCTGGTGCCCTGGGATGGGATCTAGGCTGAGCCAGTACACTCACCTCTGGTCCAGAAAGGAAGTCCAGCTAAACTCTTTGCATGAATATTTCAAGTTGGTGAAATGAAAGCAGCTAGCTGAACAACTTTAAAATTTAACAAAGGCATTCTTCAGTGTTTTTGCCATACTGCTTCACTCTCTGAAAATGGTCACTGACAGGATTTTCTGAAATTAGGTTTAAGTTAAGAATAATCCCAAACACAAGCATCTTAGGAAACTGATTGTCTATACCAGTCTCTAGTTGAAATGTTGGGATGGCATGGATTTAAGCTGTGGATAATTAAATTCAAGAAATCTTGGAGAAATATAAGCTTTTTCAAATAGCTTTAGTAATGAAAATTGTATTTATGGGCTAAAAGTATTGAATAGAAGCATAGTTCCTACCAGCATGTGGAAAGCTTTAATTTAACTTGCAATTCAGGTTAAACTGGGCCAGATGGTTAACAAATGCATTCTCTATCTTTGGATAAAATTAATGGGATGCTTACTCTGAAAAAGCTTAACTATGTGAGAGAATGGGATAGAGACTCCCCATTTCTGGCACTGCTTATTTAAGAAGCACAAACAGAAAGTGAAGGAAAGGGAAGAAGAAAGGAAGGCCTTGCTTTTATATGTGTGGTGGCATTTTAGAAATGTGAGAACTTACATTTATAGGCAAATGGTTTATAAAATAGAAATGTAGCAAGAAAGGACATTAACAATGCTCATTGTGAAACACAAGGTGGAAAAAACCCTCATCCAGGATTCATGGGAACATTGGAAGACAAAAATCACTTCTGATTGGTTTTCTTTATTATTCAGATTTGCATTGCAGATTGAATTCTTTAAAAAATGCATGTAAAGAAGTGGAGGAGGGGTTTAAATGAAAAGGGAACATTTTCATAAGTGACTATCTGTGCAGATAAAGTGATAAGTAACAACATGGGTAGCTTGACTCCTTGTAATTCCCATCCAATATTTATCTCCATTGTGAGGACCACTCAGAGTCCCTGTAGCTCCAAGGTATTCTCAGGGAGATTAAAGTTTAAGTTTGCATTTTAATGGGTAGTGAGATGATTTAGCATATGTAGGCACCTGTATGTATATGTATGCTGCCATGTCTGATGACCTGGCTTCAATCCCCAGGATTCACATGGTAAGAGAACACACTCCTTCAATCTATAGGTTTTTTTTTCCCCCAAACACATGGGATGGCATATACCCCAACATACATACACCTACACCATTATACATAAAATAAAATAAGAATGTAATAAAAGGTTAAAGACATCTACTTTGATTAGAGCAAATGAGCGGCCAGTGAATATGGCAGGGCTAGTATCATCAATATAATCAAACCAGGTAGAATCTGAAGGAATGACTGATTCTACAGAAGAGTGGAAGAGTCAACTGTGCTTGTAATTGAAAGGGTGGCAACTGAAAAGGATTAGAGGGTGGATCACAATTAATTAGCCTCTGCTGGAACTTCAAGTCAAGGAAAATTGGCAGATAATAATTTAGTAGAAATTATCTGCTTAAACGTGAGTACCATTCTGAACAGGTAATTAGCATTGTTAGAAGCTTCCAGCTGAGGATTTAACTCATATGACATATGGAAGCCACCTGTCACAGTATCTGGTACATAGCAATTACTCAATTAATGAATATTATTAATCTTACTTTTAATGCCCAGTTCTTTAAATACAGTGTATCTTCCCTTTGATGAACAGTGTTGAATTTCTTTCCTACCTACAATGGACTCTTGTTACTGAGACAGACTTTTAAAAAGGATCTTCAAATTAAAGTATGCCTTCACCTGAATATCTGCACTTGTCAGCAGGGCATGAACATGACCAAGCAGAATCAGGGTTATTCTTTGTTCATTAAGTGGGGGGAAGCACGAAATGTGTTTTGAGGCATGTTGATAGATGACTGCCACCATTTCAATCATGGTGTGGAGGTCTGAAATAAATTAATGGAGAATTTAAAAATGAATGAGTTTCAGGGGCCTCATCACATGGAGCCTTAAACAAAGAGAAAACACACACACACACACACACACACACACACACACACGAGAGAGAGAGAGAGAGAGAGAGAGAGAGAGAGAGAGATACCTAATGGAAGTTGTTACATTTGACATGACAAATCTAATATTCAATTATTTGATTGGATATTGATACTCATTATATGGTATAATGTGTATTATACTGTGTATTTAAAACACATGACTTTTGTGATCTTCACAATAAGACTGTGTACTGCATATAATTGTTCATTCTCATCCTGTGAATTAATAAATGATTCACAAAAATCCAATGCTTTTCAATATGCCAGAAAATATAGCTAAATGTAGAATTTGCATTCCACTGTACATCACATAAATAACACATAACTGTATTACAATCATTATTATTTGAATAGGATGGTGTATTTTAGGAAAAAAAACTTTACATTAAAACTTGAACTATCACTATCACTATTCTGGTTTTGCTGTCCATTATCCATTTGAGAAGCTGTAAAAACAACAACATTTTATTTAGTGTCATGAAAAGTTACAGAATAAAATAGAAACTTCAGAAGAATTATTTTTTCCATAATTATCATTTTGTAGTTGGTCTCTGATTCTATATCATGTAATATCAGTGCTATCCATGAGGACCATGATATCTGAAAGAATCCAAAAATTTATTTAGTAGCTATATAATCTTGCTACTTCACCAACTAGTTTATTAAAATGAAATTTTGAAAAAGAAAGGATTATTATTTTTGATGGTCTTGTTGTCATGATGATTGTAAGATACTAGAATATAAAATATTCACAGAGAATTCATAATACCAATATAATTCAACCATGCTGATGAATCTAACATCTTGTTTGAACAAATATTTTTAGAGTCTATTTAATCTGGTACTCTTGTTTGGGTATCACAAGAAATTGCCCCAAATGGGTCAAAGACAAGAAGAGGATGCATTGACAAACTAAAATGGTCAATGAAAATGTGGATTTAATGTTTTTTTTTTTTGTGAGATTTGTGGGTTTGTTACTTGCTTATTTGTATGTTGGTCTAGAAATGTGTGGACAATTTAAATACCTTTCTTCTTGTTAGTCTTGATTTTCATGGATCTTTTTGCATGTGCATTGCCGACTAAAAGCTTAAAATTCCATCTCTTTGGGTAGAAGCTTAGAGTTAAACTTTTGTGGGAAGAGATACCCTCTTCAATAGTTCCCCCCAAATCAATGCAGTGTCAGGGAAGGTATCTTTCATTGGCTTGCCCTAGTTGTCACCAGCCTGTATTAGGAATACCTGAACAGTGTTCTGTGTCCAAAATTTATACATATAGATGCCAATTCAATTTTGACCAATTAAAGACAGGAAAGATTTTTATGATTTAAGTTAGGAGACATTGAAAGAGGGACCTCATACTTTCTAGAAAGGTGTTTAACCACTGAGTTTCATATATAGTCCTGCTTTTTTGATATTGTTTTCAGACAAGGCCTAATTAAATTTTTCAGGCTGTCCTTCAACTCAACTTGTATCTCAAGTAGGCCTTACACTCCTGATCCACCTGCTACAGCCCCCTGAGTAGCACGGATAGTAGCCGTGTTACACCATATTCAATCAGGACCAAGTTACTTAAGAAAATAAAATTGTAGGCAAAAACTAACTTTCTCTGGAGATATAGACTCCATGACTCTGATTGTTTTATCTTCAGAATTGGAAGTTATTAAATAATAACACCATCTAATCCAGGTTTGTTGGCAAACACCTTTATCCTAGAATCCTGGGAAGCACAGGCAGGCAGATCTCTGTGAGTCCAAGTAGCAAGTTCCAGGCCAGCCAGTAAGAACCTGATCCTAAAACACAAAACAACACTAACAGTAATACATAAACAAGACTATTGGGTCTTAAAACCTTTTCTATTATTGGATGTATTGAGAGATATTTATTTTCCCAAATGCAAGTGAAATAAGAAAAATAATTGTTTTTGTTCTTTCCTTTTTAATGAGAAAAATATCCCATATCTGCTCAGACTGGTATTTCCCCACATTTCTTGCTTTTGCCTCTTAGATTGGAATAATTTTGATCCTGTAGAACAGTAAGTTCTTAAAATACATTTCCCAGTGCATGGTTCTGCACAAGGGTTCTACTGCTTGCTTTTTTACGTCATTGCTGTTTAATTTTATAGACTTCCATTTCTGTGCAAATGTAACATCTATATTAGAAACACCATTCTGAGACACACTTAAGGATTCCTTATAGTCAGTATTTCACTGAAGCTGCACATGATTAGAATGTACAGAGATTCTAATTATTTGCTCTTCTAGGAGGTCTAGTTTGAAAGGATAATTTTCTGAAAGTAACTTGAAGATTTCTTGTGAAATACCCATAAGAATTGAAGAAATGGGGCAGAATAAACAAGGTAGAAGAGTAGACTCAGTACAGAATGAAACAACATTCAAAATCTGCTTCAGTTAACTAAATGAGGTCTGGAAATAATTAAGTAACACACCGTACTGCCCTGTAGTCACAGACACAGCAGTTGTTGTATCTATACCCAAAATATAGTGAGTGGTGTATTAAGAACTCTTCTTAAGGACATGAATGTTTCTACATTCCTCAGCTTTCTGTGCAGCTATCGTTGGCTAAAGCAGTTTGGCATCAGTTGACAAGAAAGTGCTATAACTATTGGTGACAAGATACATGAGGATCTGTGGGGCATGATACTAGAAAGAGGAGTGGAGAACTTATGGACACCTGATGCTTTTCTGCTACACTGCACCTATTGGAAAACTGCATCTGTACAATCTGTCTTATCTACCATTGGAGAACACTTACTCAATGAAAATCCAATATAGTCACCGAGTTCTTTGTCCTTGGGAAGGTCAGGATAGCTGGAATTAGTCGAGCTTGTTATGTTTGACACCACATAGGTGTCATAGGATAGTAGGACCACTGCAAATAGAGATCCACTTTTTGAAATCATAGATATTTAGATTGCAATGTGAGGTTACAGTAATACAAGTATTTCCTTGAAATTAAAGATAGCATCAGTAGCAGACATAAATAACACCCCACCTCTGCCTGGTAGCTATGAGGAAGGTCAATGAAATCTTATGTATACTTTGTAATTAGTACAGTACAGTACCTAGTAAAGGCTTCATTGCTGGTAAAGTTTAGCCATCTGGTATGAGATTGTAATGATTATGTTTCCTGCTATTTTCCAGGTATTTAAGCATTTAGTACTTTGAAAATTTGACATATAGCTTCGCAATAAATGTGAAGCAGCATGATATAACTATGAGAAAATATTCAATATTTGATCATTTATATCTGAATGTTTGGGGCTATAAGATTCTTTTGGATAATTTTTTTGTGTGTTTTTGCCATACACCTCAGATTTTCAATTCTAAACACATAATAAAGGATGTTTAATGTGTACACATCTCAAATCCTCTATCGTTAATTTGATAAACTAATTTTCATGGAAAAAATTACAACACAGTTTATAATGTATGATAAGTATGGAAAACTCATAGAAAGGAGAAATCAGTAGAGAGGGACATAAACGACATTTGTTTCACAACCACCCAAGACAACATTACTCTGCTTACATAGACAATGTCTGTATATTTGCAATTGAATATCACATGCAGTTTGAAATGTTTCAGACATAGGGAATATCTTTCTATCTAAATACATTCATTTCCCTGCAGAACATCATTTTCATTCATTAAGAGCTCACGAAAATGAGTGATAAGAAAACCAGTAACCTAGGGTAATTGTTTGTGGAATATGCCAATTTATTAAAATGTCAATCTAAAGTTGTGGCAAATGGCATTTTAAAACGATAGAAACTAAAAATGGGATATTTTATGTTGAATAAATTCAAATTATAACTGGAAACTGTATATTAATTTTGAGAAAAGAGATAACTCAAGCGTTGGTTTGGGACATGTTTCCTTATCACTGTGTGGAAGCCCACAAGTTTACCCTGTACTTGTCTTTGATGTATTTAACAGGACAATCATACTGTTTAGCCAGAAAGAATTCCTAAGGTTTTCCCAGGTTAGTGGCTGTCTTCAAAGCTTCTCGGGAGTCATCACTCATTTTCTACACTAATTTGCTGCTCATACTCTACAGATCTTTATCTGTCAGCTATGCTGCTAATGATTGGATGGCTCTCCAACATCACTCTTGGTGATTTAAAGGAACCTTACATCTTCCACAAGACTGATAAATAGACTTTGCCAAAGGACTTACTAATATCATTGTCAGTATAAATTTGAAATACAACTAGAGTAGAGATATCTGAGTCATCTGAAAAATCTATATGGCAATGAACCATAGCTTAAAGGTAGAGAATAAGGGAAGCTTGAATAAACACACTGGAGTTTCACTTTACAAATGATGAGTGTTAGTGAATCCTTTCTTTTGTGACTTCCTATAGCTGTGTATCCATCTGCATACAATGATGTGGCCTCCTCAACTAAGGATTTAGAATTCATTGATTATTGTTTGAAATTTAATTTCATACCTTTTTTCTTATTTTAAATATATTCTTATTAGACTATAATATTAAATTCCTATAATTAGAAAATCTCTATTTGTAAATATTTTCTAATAGGACACAGAGATAATGTAAATCCATTTTTATTGTGTTGCTAGAGTTTTCCTGCCTGGCCCACAGTCAGGACAAATCTCTCTCACCCGCCAGTCCCACAGCCGCTCAGACCCAACCAAGTAAACACAGAGACTTATATTGCTTACAAACTGTATGGCCGTGGCAGGCTTCTTGCTAACTGTCCTTATATCTTAAATTAATCCATTTCTATAAATCTATACCTTGCCACATGGCTTGTGGCTTACCGGCATCTTCACATGCTGCTTGTCATGGTGGCGGCTGGCAGTGTCTCCTCAGCCTTCCACTTCCCAGAATTCTCTCTTCCTTGTCCCGCCTATACTTCTTCCTGCCTGACCACTGGCCAATCAGTGTTTTATTCATTGACCAATAAGCAACATGTTTGACATACAGACCATCCCACAGCATTATTGTATTGTTATTTTAATAGTATACAAGTTACAAACTTAAGAGGATATGAAGCTTGGGTTTCAAATTTATACAGATTTGTTTCATATTACCTCAAATCTGTGACAATGAAACTCACCTATCATGAATATTTTAATTCAAAAATGCTAATTTAGCTACAGAAGAAACTATGATTTTAAAATTAGAATATCTAAATATATCTTAAACAGATAGCTGAATGAATGAATGGTGAATGACTGTGTGATCTGAAATCTAATCACACTGTAATAGATTAAACTGTCTTACTTGAGAGTAACTTTCCAGGTTTCTCTTGTTTTATCCTGCTGTATAATGACAACCATCATCTATTCTAATGAAGTGTAACTGTTTAGTCCAGTCCCTGATATTAGTTGGAGGAGGTTGGATGGAAGCCCGATGCCAGGGAAAATCAAGTACAGCAAATCTCAAGCTATCCTTGAAATCCCCAAGTTTCAACAAGAGGATGAAGGCTTCTATGAGTGCATCGCAGGTAACCTTCGAGGAAGAAACCTTGCAAAGGGTCAACTTGTTTTTTATGGTGAGTAAATAGAATTGCAAATGTGTGATTTTTTTTTTTACTGTGCTTCAGAGCAAATAGGGGAAATCACTAACATATTGTGTACATATATCCTGGGAAAAATTGGAAAGACACATTTCCAGTTGGATGATTTGTCTAATGATTAGCAGATAGGGATAACTGTCTTTAAAATACAACTTTTTGTATTGATATCTTAGTGGATAAAGTACTTGTGACACAAATATTAGGACCTAAATTCAAATCTCCATCAACCACATAAAAAATCCATACATTGGATTATATACTTATAATTCCCTGTCTGGGAAAATTAAACCATAGTCTTTCGGAGGAGAGTTTGTCAGTTTAGCCAATCAATGCACTCCATCTTCAGAGAGAATTGCTGTGTCAAAAATAAGGTAGAGAAGGATTGATAAGGATATCCCCTCAACTTCCATCTCTGCACCCCAGAAGTGTATTATGAACATGCACAAGCATACACATCTGCACACATGCATACAGCACACACAGGGAGACACACAATGGCATAAATTCCAGCACAGTCTATACATGACATTTTTTTTTTATTATAGTTGACTGAAGAATGTCAGCAATTTCATGTTAACAGCATTAAAGTTTATAACACAAGGTATTCACGACTAAATACATTTCTTATAGAATATTCAGAAGTAGCCTATGGCAATCATCATTAACATTCTGAAAAGGATTTACAAACAAAAAGGAAAAGTGAATAGAAAAATAGACTGAATGGTGGAATGTACTGCATTTCTTCTACTTTTTTAGTACCTAGCTGCTCATATGAATATGACAGAAAACTCAGTTCATTTCCTCATGATAGACCTTTGCCATAGTTTCTAGAATATCATTTGAGCTAAAGATACTTTATGATACAATAAATGTATATATTATCCAAATATTATCTTATGTCATGTTTCATCCAGACCAAAATAACATTTTCGAATTTTTCTCTTTTTATTATTTTATTTGTGTGGGTTTTTTCTTCTCTGCACCACATTCACGCCTGTAGCCTAGGATACCAAAAGAAGGTGTCTGATTCCCCACTGTCATATAGGTGTTGGGTCTCAAGCACAGACCTTCTAGAAGAGCAGCCAGTACTCTTAACTGCTGAGTCATCTCTCCAGCATGACTAAACCTATAAATAAATGAAGGAATTATCAAACTATTTGGTAATTCTAAGATATAGAACTCCTAGAAACTGTATTGTTCATAACAAAATATTTTTCTACATATCCTGATACCATCACTGATAAAGTTATTAAAATATTGTTTGGATAATCTGAAAAGTGTACTATAATTATCCCTTAGCAGTAATAACTGAATATCTTGTGAGGAGAATATATGTGCCTTTGGATATGTTACTTTCCATTTCATTTAGAATTTTCTATTTTAACCTGAAGTGAAAGTTGTTTCTTATAAATAGAATATAATTTCCTTTTTATTATTGTTCTACGATTTTATTGATGCTTGCCAAGAAAAGTAACTTGATTTTTCAGAAGTAGTTGATTCTTAAAGGACATTTTTGTCAGTCAGTATCTTTGGCAATGAATTAGTAATGGAACAACTGATAGTTTTACCACACTAAAAATAATAAAGGTTTTGGCTCAGTTTTGATAAAAATATTTCATGTTTTTTAGATGATAGGAAAAGCTACATCTAAGTGATGGATCAGAATACAATTATCTATAGACTGAATTAACAATAAACTACTTTATTTCATACTCTATATATCTTTCAAGATCTGGAGTTTTAAAAATGTTAACTCATAATTTCTAGAATAATCTTAGGCCTAAATAATTTTCAGTGATGTTACAGTTTGGACATTTCAGATTAGTTTAGCAAGATCTCACAGATATTGGTATTAAAATTCAAGGTCAAAACTGTGAATAATCATGCAAACTTGGACTCTTCTAACTCTACCATAGTTTTTAACACAATGATCCAAGTCCATCTCACTAGTCAGCTTTTCAGTGGTGACTAACATTCCTTTTGGAAGAAAAATAAACAACTGATGAATTTGATAATAATTATGCATCATAGCCACATATTAATTTATGTAACACAAAATGTAGAAAAATCATACTATGCCAGAGCTGAATAATATTTGAAAATCAAGAAGAAGTTTCCATTTTATTATATTGATAAGTTTAAGTTACAACTCAAGAATAGTGTCATTGTATATCCTTCTATATTTTGCATTTTAACCTCTGAAATTAGCCTTAATGTATTTTACGATAATTACAGAGAATATAATGTGTTTAAAAGAGCTAGTTGGAGTTATAGTAGGGGAGAAATAAGTAAAACTCAAGCTTGTATGGTAAACCCAATTTTTTTTTACCTTATTTCTTACATAGACAAAGCATTTAAGACACCTTTCTCATTAAAATGCTGGGGATCCAATGAATATGCACATTAAATAAATGAATATGTTTTAATGTTGTGATTATTACATTGAGCAATATGTATGTATGTATGTATGTATGTATGTATGTATGCATGCAAGCATTGCTATGTATGTATGTATGCTGTATACTGAGGCTTGAGAAAAAGTTTATATTTAAGAGAATGTATGGCTGTTGCAGAGGACCTGGTTTTAATTTTTAGAACCTATATCAGGCAGGTCAAAAGAGTCAGTCTGCAGCTCCCGCTCCAGGTGGATCTGACACCTCTGGTTGCTGCAGTACATGCACATTCCCCACACAGACAGACAGACAGACACACACACACATCATCACCATCATCATCTGCTGTGGGATGGTCTGTATGTCAAATGCTCTGATTGGTCAATAAATAAAACACTGATTGGCCAGTGGTCAGGCAGGAAGAAGTATAGGCGGGACTAACAGAGAGGAGAATTAAGAGAACAGGAAGGTGGGAGGAGATACTGCCAGCTGCCGCCATGACAAGCAGCATGTGAAGACGCCAATAAGCCACGAGCCACGTGGCAAGGTATAGATTTATAGAAATGGATTAATTTAAGATATAAGAACAGTTAGCAAGAAGCCTGCCATGGCCATCCAGTTTGTAAGTAATATAAGTCTCTGTGTTTACTTGGTTGGGTCTGAGCGGCTATGGGACTGGCAGGTGACAGAGATTTGTCCTGACTGTGGGCCAGGCAGGAAAACTCTAGCTACAATCATCATCATCTAAATATACATATAATTATTTTTATGTATAATTTAACATGATAGTGATAAATCTTTCAAACTTAGATCTTAAACTTTATAAGCTCTGAAGTCATAAAAAATGCAGTTTTTCTTGGGTCAAATTTTATGTATTTTCACATAAATATTTACAAACTGTTTTAGCACACAGAAAGAAGGTTCAGTTTTTGTCAGTGCACTGGGTTCTCATAAACCTTGCTGTGGTTTGTTTCTCAAGGCTTCAGGAGATATGTTCTAAAATTGGAAATAGATCTGGCTTCCACAGGAGATAATCATAGGTTGAGCCTCATCACCCAGGGATACCATGACTCCTTCTATTTGGTGACCAGCTTCCTACAGAGCCTTAATGAAGGCATGTATCACAACAGAGAAGCCTGGAATCAGCCACACGGGTTTTGTGGTATATAACATTTCAACTCCACATGGCCCCATTTCTTCCTGTACTTGCTGTAGTGAGTGCTGCACAACATGCTACAAGGCTAGGCTGAAAGAGTCTGGTATCAGGTGCATGCTAAGCACCTCGTTTTATGGTCCCACTTTTTTATTCCATTTTATTTTGCTTCTTCAACAGCCTACTCAGTACTATTGCATCCATAGACAGGGCATGCAGCAGTTTATCCTTAGATGACTGTAGGCAGGAACCAAGGAATACTTGTCTCCCTGCCTCTCTTGCTTTCCTTAGGTAGATAGCTCATGAAGACACATTAGAAGTGTGTTTAAAGTTAAATAGCCCTTGTTGTTGGCTCAGTCAATAACTCCTTTTTCATTGAGTTTGTTTCTGTGCAAGCTGAAGAATCTTATCCTCAGAATGTAGTAACACTCACCAAAAAGGCAGCGTTTTCCTCTGTTCAATGATTATAACTTGGCTGCTGAATTTTTTAAAGTATCTTGAAAGGGTTAGCTGACATCCTTTCAAACATCTAGAGGCATTGGACCCTGCAAAAGCCCAAGTTACAAGCAGTTGTGAGCTCATGGTGTGGGTTCTGGGAATCTAAACCAAATTAAATGCAGAAGTGTCAAACATCTACCTAGACTTGTCCACAGATTCCAAGGAAAGGCAGAAACTCCCCATTCCACAAGCATACAAGGACAGCACAAAAGGAGATAAGAGATCAGGAACTGTGCGCATGTTTCAAGTACCTGTAACATAAAGAATATTCACATTAATACATTTAATTTACACCCCAGCTTTCTTCTTGAATGACAGTAAGACTAACAACTCCTTCCTTTCACATTTGATTTACCAGTTGCTTTATGCTCACTACTGTGCAGTGCTTTCTTAGATTAGAATATGAAGTTTGTAAAACTCCATGTGTAGATTTCAAGTGAAATATCTCACTCTACTACAACTCCCAAAGTCTACATTCCTCCTCAAGAGCCCAAAGGATATTGGATTATGTTATATAAAAAAATGGAGGCTCCCATTTATGCTTTGTCAAGATGTTGGGCTGGATTATTTCTGGTTTACATACATTTACTTTTTTGTTAGCTTTAAATATATATAGAAAATTTGACCTCAGAGTGTTTAGATTTCATCTTTACGTCTCAATTGACTTATGCACTGTGATTTAGCATGGCAATGTTCTTTAGCTGTCTTCTGAATTTTGACCTTTACTAAGAATTTACCAGTTGTTGCACAGGTGCAGCAAAATGATAGACAGCAACCTTTAGCTCGAGCCAAATACGGGGTGATAATTGTGACGTTTGCCCCTGATAGACTCTGGCACTTGTCCCCTCCCATCCTGTCCTCCCCCCATACCTCATATATTGGAATGGCAGTTCACCTGGATCCAGTTAATTCCCTGATCACTAAGAACGTGAAACATACTGTATTACCTTGATTGAACTGCCAACAAGATATTATTGATCTGCTTTTTTTTTTTAAATAGCCCCTCCAGAATGGGAACAGAAAATCCAAAATACGTACCTTTCAATCTATGACAGCTTGTTTTGGGAATGCAAAGCTAGTGGAAAGCCAAATCCCTGGTACACATGGCTAAAGAATGGTGAACGCCTCAACCCAGAGGTAAGGAACAATATGTTAGAAATTCCTTCCCTTGCAAGTAAATTTTGGTCAAATAATAGTCATTCTAAGTCATAGCTCATGTCTTTGGAGTATTCAGTCTACTTTAGGGAAGGAAACTTTACATTTATGTAATCCTTAAACAAACTCAAAGGAAGAAAAGAGGGTTGGGATTGAAAACTTGGACATTGTCATACTAACAATTATGAATCCACATTCAGATGTCATTAGAACATGTTCAGGTACCAGTAACTGGTAGCAGTGGGAAAACTAAAAAAAAAAAAGAAAAGAAAAAAAGAAGAAGAAGAAAAGAAAGAAGAGAACATGAAGTTGGGAGAGGATTTGGGGAATGGATATAGAGGGAGGTGCAGTGGGGAACTATTGAGGCATAATCAAAAGACTTTATAGAATGTATTAATTATCAAGGATAAATAAAATATTCTAAACAGTAACAAATTAAAAAGATTGCATCATTAGCAAAGCTAACATTTGAGTGCTCTCCTGTGGGTCAGGTCTCATACTCTTTTTTTTTTCCTGTACATTGCTTTATCCTCAAGATAATGTAGGAGAGATAGATAGTGATCATTCCTTCAGATATATGAAGAAATGTATTTCAGAGAGGCTGAAACACTTGTCCAACATTGTACAGTAGCTACTAAAGTAAAAATTGACTTTCAGAACAGTCCCTGTGGGTACCATCCAGATAAGGAACACAGAGAAGGGAAACTATTTTCCAAAGTTACAGAGCAGTGAGTAAATGATATAGTGTGCTGAATTTTGTCTCACAGAAGAACTCAGAATATGAGTTGATACCTACTCTCCTGCTTCTAGGAAATATGATGACTATCCCTGCTCCCATAAAAAAGATCTGAGTTTTTGCACACATTTTAAATATAAACATATTTTCTCTTAGAATGTCTATCCCCTGAGAGAACTTTTCCCCTATCAAATTTTTTCCAAATAATCGTGTTAATGTTGCATTTTATTTTGCACATGTAGCCATAGTCACAGTCATAAAGAATATGTTATTTGGAAGGAAAAGCAATGTTTGGTGTATCTTTGGTTCAGTGTAACATTCTTCCAGAATGCCTTTGGAATACTTTATTTTTTTCTTTGTTTTCTCTAACCTACTTCCATTATCCTTAGAGAACAGTAGCAGATTCATTGAAATGTTTAGTTTAGGTTAGATTTTTCTTATTAACTACTTTACTTTCTGCACACAAAATTGTATTTCAGTACCCTAAACAACTCTTTGTAGCAGATGTTTGATGCTGACTCAGATGGTCTTTAGAGGAGGTTATAGAAAGAAAGGCTGTGGCTTCTCTAACTTAGAACTTTGGCAACACATTGTAAAGTCATTTCATTTCAGGATCCTGGAACTTTCTAAATTATTTTGAATATCATAGAATAGGCAATTCCATATATTCTGTTCAGAGGATGCCAGTTTTCAAAGAAATGAAATAGCACAGATTATTCCAACCACTGAACATATTCCTATTGGATCTCATTGTTTTGTATTCAAACAACTATTTTTTTTAATTGTTTGGATAAAAAACAATTTATTCCACAAAAATTATACTTTGCACATTTTTTTTAACCTAAGAAAACCACTCAGGATCTTGCAGGGAAAGTTGTCAGTGATAGGTGCAAATGTTCATTAATATATTTTGTTCATGAGAATGCTTACATTAACAATGAAATACCTTTTATATTAATGCAAAACATCTTTTGATGGCTATTCCTTTATTAGGAGAGAATTCAGATTGAAAATGGGACTCTTATCATCACCATGCTGAATGTGTCGGATTCCGGGATCTACCAATGTGCTGCAGAAAATAAGTATCAGACAATTTATGCAAATGCAGAATTGAGAGTGTTAGGTGAGCTATTCATTTATAACCAAGAAGTTTGAAATGAAACCTTTACATGCTATTATTTATACATCATCTGACCTTATTTTTTCCTGTGAACTAGAAATTACTTTCCCTAGAAACAATGAGAAACATCTCAATTAGCTTTTTATAACATAAAAGCTTTTAATTATTTTTCTAGTTTAGCAATGCATTAAGATCCCATCATTAGTTGTGTGCCAAATTCAGAAGGGTTTTAATCAACTAACTAGATTCTAGCAGGTGGTCTTGAATACAATGGGATCCAATAGTAATATTTTCAGCTACAAATATGAGCACAAGAATTATTTTCAACCACACGGGCATAAGAAAAGCAAGTGACAATTTATAGAGACTTAAGACATGGTGACCCACTTTATCTCCATTAAGGTGTGCACTGGCTGTCAAGTATGACACTGCAGCTGGACTGTTGTACTGAGAACCTTTTCCTGCAGATGTGTAGATGTGTGGGTTCAAGATGGCTGTTGGAGCTGCAGACGTCAAGTTAATATTCAGGGCAGAAGTAAAGGGAGAAGACAGATCCTCCCATATCTGTCCCTTATTTAAAAAAGAACAATTCCTTAAGCTTTCCATCATTTACTTAACTAGAATTCTTGTCATATCAGTATCATGCAGATACTGAAGTAAGTGCAGAATACGGAAAACAGTTCCTTAGGGTGGAAAGTATTAAGGTTGGAACAGTGTGAGATTGGTACCACATGAAATTCAAGCAATGGTGTCTGCTGCAATAAATGAGTGTGGTGTATTTTTACCCGAGTTGATTAGTGATAGGAAGAATGGCAGAAACAAGAAGAATGAAGTAAGAGATCAAATATCATAGGCTTTTGGATGCCAGGCATCTTGTTCATTCTCTAATCAGTACTATTTCACTGAACATTTATTATATCCCAGGCTCCAAGAATAAAAATACTCAAGTGAGAGTGGCCTTTACTGAACTTACAATTTAACTGAGAAAATAGCCACATTTAAAAGTTGGCTATCCGTATGGTCAAGAACTGAACTGTTGGTGTCCAAACACAAGGCAAGCCAAACAGAACCTTAATTAAGAACACTCTTTTCAATGTGGGACACAAAGGCAAGTTGCATAGGCCAGATGAAGGCAGAGAAGCAATTCCTAAAAAAGCTAAGAAGTCAGATAGCCTGACATATCTGAAAACTTCAGTTCATTTGGACTTTAGAAATTGAGATTAGATACACAGATCCAACTTGTAGGAACATGGAAGGCTTGGGTGCTTCCCAAGCCTTCTGCTTGTTCTTTTTTCAGTGAACTATTATTTATCCAACTGGGTAGGAATAAGACTGAGACTAACAAGTGTGAGGTTTTTAAATTGCACTTAGCTTATCTACCTCTGTTGAAGACAGATTATATTTCCCCACCTTAAATATTATAGAAGAAATTGGACATAGTCATAAAATACCTGTGATTTGCCTCAGTGGCGTAAACCACGTACAAACATATGTATATACATGTTTTTATCCATGCGTATGTATATGTTGTGTGATTGTGTATGTGTGTGCAAGGGTGTGTGTGTGAGTCTGTGTGTGCTTTAATTGGCCTTAAGACAACTTGAGCATATTATCTTTAATTTTGAATACAAATGTTAAATTTTATTTGGTATATTGGATTAATCTTAAGTTACTGCATGTTAATTGAGTGATTTAATGATTCAATTTTTAATTTTGTTTTCTAGCCTCAGCTCCAGATTTCTCAAAAAAACCCATTAAAAAAATTTCAGTTGTTCAAGTAGGTGGTGACATTTCTATTGAATGCAAACCAAATGCCTTCCCTAAAGCATCAATTTCTTGGAAAAGAGGAACAGAGAACCTAAGGCAAAGTAAAAGGTAAAACATTCTTACTTTATAAGTCCATTTTTGTGTCTTATAATGTACCATCCCCCAAAGCCTGCTTTTTCCTCTGTGACGAACCTTTAGTGGAGTACCCCGAGATGCCAACAATTTCACATCCTATATAAACATAAGTAGCTATAAAGCTAAAGCCTGTTTGTGTAATTTGGCTGCAATATTTTCATTGCACACACTTATAATAGAGTTATATTTTTAAAATCCTTTAAGACCTTCTTCTATATTCAGTTTGAAGGCTTTTCCTGACCCAGCCTGCTGAGAAATCAGTGAGAACATTATACAAAGGCAAGAGATACTCCTATGCACACACCTGGTGATATGGTTTTTAAATAGTCACACAGGTGTTCACCCCATGACTAAATGAATTCACCACATGAAAAAAAAATGTGGAGAGTTTTCCTGTTGAGAAGCCAGAGAGGTTTCCTTCCAGAATGGATGCAGGTGAGAAATCTGAAGTCATCACTTGAATGTTTTCTAGGACAGTGTAGCAGAACAGAAAGAATACTTACTTTTTTTTCAAACATATAACACATTTTATTACATTGCTCTGCAGATCCTTGTGTATAGAAAGGATGGTCAGACTGAAATTGGCAGCTCTATTTGAATGACCTCTCTGTGTGATTGAGTCCTGTTAAGAATGGACCATTGTGCATATATGAGTTCACAGAGCTTTTTTAACATCACATGTAGCAGTGACCCTCATCTGGCAAGACAGGGTACATGAAAGAAAGAAGTAAAATGTAATGAAAATGAATGAAACACAGCTAAGGGGATGAATGACTGAGAAATAATACAAGCCTTATTTGGGGCAGGGGCTACAGAGGAGGTCTCTGTAACTCAGAGCCTGCTGTCTGCTTTGGAAATCAGTCAGATTCAGAACAGAAAGGGGTAGGTGAATTTGAAAAGTTTCCTTTGTTGTCCACAGTTGGATATTGGTAGGGGTTAGCAGTAAGTAGTCAGTTGAAGAATGTCAGGTGACAGGTAAACATCTTTACTGAATGGCCTTTACTTGGGGTCCACAGGGCAGGGAAGGCAAAATCAGAATGAGAACACTAGTCTGGAAAGATTACTGTAGTTAAGGGAATTGTCACAACTCAGCTAAAATGGAGGAGCCTTTACCAAATAGCTGGGCCTAGGCTAAGTATGCAATGGATAGTTTTGGAGAAAAGGATGCAAAAGACTGGTGTGTGAGCTATCACTTCACGTTAACACTCACAACTTGATTTCAGACAAGTCTTGCTTCCTGCAAAGGTAGATTCACTGTGTAACATACCCAATATTGCAGGAAAAACTAGAAATATGAATTTTGGCAAAGAACCTCTGAAGCTAGAGAAAAAAACCTCCATAGCTAGATGTGAGGACCCTGATTTGATGTTTGCAGTCCTAGTATTGCACTTGTAGCCAGGAAAGAGAATAAAAAGGAAACAACAACAAAAATCAGATTGGCATTGGTGCTGATGGCTTCCTGCCTCTATCTGCTGTCCTATAGACATCTCCAAATATCTGATGAAGTGTTTGAGAGGAAGCATCCTAGTGCCTTTGTCCATTCCTTAGTCTTGCCTTTATAAAAAGTTGACATATCCCTCATTTAAAGACTTCCTAAAATAGAAATCCCCTTAAATTTTGAATGAATGAGTCAGAATAGATGGATGAATAGGGTATTAGAGTCTTTGAGAGAGGCTTTACTTAGGGAAATGCCTCAAGACAAAGGGACAGGTGTGTCAGCATAAGGGAACAGGAAGGTGAAGGGAACCTGCTGCCAGAGCCCAGACTGGTCCCTTCTGGGAGGTTACTGCAGGTGTTCTCTGCTGAACATCATACAGTTGCTTTCCATGCATTTTATCTTTCATCCCTAAAATTGAATAAAACTTTAAACATGCTGATGTGGAAGAATATTCCAGATATCACATGCCATCATACAGTGGATCTAGACGGTATGTATACTCTAGTACACTGATCAATTCCGCTGTGTTGGATGAAGTGATTCTGAAGTGTGAACCCAAAGAGCAGGAGGAGATGCCAGTGACCTTTCATGACCTTAAAATGCTCAAACACAAGATGTGTGAGGAGGAGAAGGAAGAATAGCTGAGAAACTGTGAGAAAGTTGGGGGAGGGGAACGAGGTGAAAGAAAATCCAGAAAGCATACGGAATATTACATTTCCAGACATTTGTTTTTGTTTCTTATTTCACTTGCCCCAGATAGAAGTAGTGTCAGCCTCAGAGCAGTGACTAATGGCCACAGCATGTTCAAGCTCACCTTACTCTGACGAAAGGGATGGTCTTGTGGCCTCTTAACCTACAGAGAGTCTTCATAACAACAGCTTCCACTAGTGTGGGGATTTCATTACACACTTAACAATAGAGAGCAAACAAATTAAGTTCTGAATGTGCATTCTAAAGAACTGAAGAAATAATTGAGCCCTAGCAGGCTGTAGTAATTACAGGCATCTGTGTCTACCTGATATGGTGAGTATTAAACAGTAATTTGTAAAGGGCATGGGGCTAGCTACATGAGACATCATATCTCTGCAGGCTTTCTGCCCTGTTTCCTCATCTATTGCCTTCTGTACTCACTGGTTTCATTAAGTGTGTGACTTCAAGCTGCTTACTGGAAAATATAGCATCTATGCTTGTAGCAGTATTTTTTTTTTGTCGGGACCACTAGCCAGCAAATTATGACATGGAGACTTATTATTAATTATAAAAGCTTGGCCATAAGGTTAGGCTTGTCCAAATAGCTCTTATAACTTAAAAAAAACCTGCTTTTATTAATCTACATTCTTCCACATGGCTCAGCTACCTCTGCTCTGTACCGTGTCTCCTAGGGGTCTGGATTGTAATGCATAGATTCCTCCTCCTCTTCCTCTCTCTCCTCAGAAATTCTGCCTATCCTCTCCTGTCTCACTATTGGTCATTCAGCTCTTTAGTATACTACTCACAGCAATGCATCTTCAAACAGTATACAAATATATCACAACATTTCCCCTTTTTTTTCTAAATAAAAAGGAAAGGTTTTAACTCTAACATAGTAAAACTATATACAATAAGAGCAATTATCAAGTAAGAATTACACTCACTATATTCATTCCAATTGTATTTGGCAAATTTGGAGAAAGTACTATACTATCTAGCTTATCTTAGTGAGTCCAAAGTTTTATACCAAAACCACTTTTTATCATAACTTGTATTACCATCCTGAAACTATCTTTTTAGATCTTAAAATACTTTTTTAGATAAACAACTTAATATTTTGTTTATCAACCTTATAAACTTTACATCTCTTATGTAAGTTTTTTTTTTCTGACTTTGGTAACAAGGAAAACTGCAACCATAACTATCTAGTTTTCATCCCCATCAAAAACCCCATTAAATAGAAGAATATAATAGTACCTGAGTAAACAAGAAGTTCAGAGCAAACAACTTCCAAAACTATAGAAATGACAGAGATAGCTGGCTGCCTGGACAGTCACCAATGTTCCTCTGCAAAGTTGGTGCATCCATCTTTGGCCTATAGGCCTAGAATATCTGACAGACTTTTATATGAAGCAGGAATTTTGAAAAACTGCTTACCTTGTCTTGGGAAAGTTTGTCAATCCCTTCTTTTGTGTCTTGCTCCTCCAATTTGGACAGCATATTGTCAACAATCAAGGCAAGGGTACTTTCTTGCCCAGATGGCTAGTTTAGCCACATTGAAAGCAAACTCCATATGGAGGTTCTTTGATGCCCATCATCCCTTTTTGAAGTAAATTGGTGCTGCCAAGAGCAGACATGTTTTACTCTCATGAGAAGTCTTATGCTATTAAAACATCTTAAATGCCATATTCTGTAGGTCTCTGAAGTGTTTGAAGACCATCTGTCTATCTAAAATATTTCTCTGTTTGACCTTAAAAAACATACCTACATGACTACAAGTTTAATTGTTATAGATGACTAACTACTAACCTACCTTTCTTAATTTCACTAAACAGTTTGTAATAATAGTCTTTAAGGACTAGAACTTTACATCACATTTTAAATGAGCTGCATAGGTACAATACCTTAAACAAGAGTAGAAATATATATACACTATTTGTAACAAAAGTAATTTTATATCAATATAAAAAGATCATACCAATATAAAATATTTGAGACTAATAGTTGTTTTTTAGTTTAAACATAGATTCAATAATCTACCATTTTGTCCTATCATTTTTATATCACCCCCCTCTAATTTCTTTTCAGAAAGAGATCCTTGAATCCAATCTCTTTTGTTTAGTTTCTTTTTTTCTGACCATGACCAGCAGCAACATGAAAATAACCCCTACTAAACAATGACACACATTCACTGAATAACCAGAAACCACCCACCTCACTTTAGGAATGTGAGCATCATGTTCTCTAGATTGCTTCTTGTTGTCTGGGGGCAGTGACATTTTTAAAGGATCCTGAAAAAATGGGTATCAAGTCCTGGGAGAGGTAGCTGTATTATTTTTTGTTTAGTCCCTTGTGTGATAAGAAACTGTCGAGCTTATCAGATGTCCTGGCTTGAGTACTATGTGAGGCCGGACCATCTCAACTAGCAGCTTTGAAGTTGTTCTGGATATAGAATTTTGAGAAAACTGCAACAGTGGCATTCTGAGAGGCTGGATCCCCCGGGCTACTTGTTTTCATTGGTGTCTGGTCCTTTTGTTCTGAAAACACATAAACTTTTTATTTTATTTTATTTTACAGTATAATTTAATTCTACATATCAACCATGGATTCCCTTGTTCTCCCCCCTCCCACCCCTCTCCTCTTCCCCCCAGCCCACCCCCCATTCCCATCTCCTCCAGGGCAAAGACTCACAGGAGGATTGAGATTAACCTGGTAGACTCAGTCCAAGCAGGTCCAGTCCCCTCCTCCCAGGCTGAGCCAAGCTTCCCTGCATAAGCCCCAGGTTTCAAACAGCTAACTCATGCAATGAGCACAGGATCCGGTCCCACTGCCTGGATGCCTCACAAACAGATCAAGCCAATCAACTGTTTCACTTATCCAGAGGGCCTGATCCAGTTGGGGGCCCCTCAGCCACTGGTTCATAGTTCATGTGTTTCCATTCGTTTAGCTATTTGTCCCTGTGCTTTATCCAACCTTGGTCTCAACAATTCTCGCTCATATAAACCCACCTCTTTCTCGCCAATTGGAGTCCTGGAGCTCCACCCGGGGCCTGGCCGTGGATCTCTGCATCCAGTTCCCTCAGTCATTGGATGGGGTTTCTAGCATGACAATTAGGGTGTCTGGCCATCTTATCACCAGAGTAGGTCAGTTCAGGCTGTCTCTCGACCATTGCCAGCAGTCTATTGTGGGGGAATCTTTGTGGATTTCTCTGGGCCTCTCTAGCACTTCTTCCTATTCTCATGAACACATAAACTTTTAAAGGTAATATACATATCTGCATTAACATAAGTATCAAATATACAGTGTGCACAAGTCAGCTAAACATGATTTTCTGTTTTATGTTTGATCAGGTAAAAGGCCTCTGTCAACTTTTTAAGTCAATTTGGATTGTAAAACCAAACTCTAATATGCATCTCCATCCATGGGACATATGGAGAGTAGGGGTCAGCTGATCATTTCTCCATCGCTCTGTGGAACTTTCAGGTTTAACTCCAATATCTGACTCCTGAGATTTTATTAATAATAGAATAATTTAGATAATTACTACATATGATGTCATTTATATTGGCTTTAATGGCTTTCTTGTAGTCAGGTCATAAGGACTTCCAAACAATTTGAAGGTTAAAAAAATGCAATATTATAGAAAGAACAAAAGGAAAGTGTAGGGTAGGGGAATGGAAAGAAAGAAGAAGGTAAAATAAATAAATTGGAAGGTAAGGAAACATTAGGATTACTGTTTTCAAGTATATCTTAGAAGTTGAGTAGACTACCCTAAAAGGTTTTCTTTGAGTATACATTTGAGACATTTCTCTACGATAGGCCTCCTTACATAAAATGAATTGAAAGAATAACACAATTTAAAATAACAGATTCTGATGCTGTCTTTAACTCATCAGTTATAAGATGTATTTTTTCTTTTAAACTAGTAGACTGACCATGAGATGGGGACTGAACAATTTTCCATAATCACAACTCACCTTTTTCAACTACTGTTGTTGGACACAGGCCAAATTCTAATAAAGTAATTGTATTTAACTTGAAAATGGCTACCATAATGGAAGACAATTTCAAGAAAGGAAAGTATTAAAGTGCTAAACATTGACACAAATTATTGCTTTTTCTTGAGACATGGTTTCTCTGTATAGCCTTGGCCATCCTGGAACTGAACTGTCCTTGAACTCACAAACGTCCATCTGCCTGTGTTTCCTGAGTGCTGGGATTAAAGGCATGCACCACACCAGTGGGCTCACAAATTAGTTACTATTAAATCTAGAACATAAAAATTAAGATTATTGGAGTCACGACATCTCTGTATCTGTATGTGTACATGTGCATGCGTGTGTGTGTGTGTGTGTGTGTGTGTGTGTGTGTGTGTGTGTGTGTG
>CABHPR010145522.1:28324-39261 GCA_902168415.1 Peromyscus melanophrys
AGAGAGAGAGAGAGAGAGAGAGAGAGAGAGAGAGAGAGAGAGAGAGACAGAGAGACAGAGAGACAGAGAGACAGACATACAGACAGACAGAAACAGAGAGATGGAGACAGTGAGGGGGGAGGGAAAGAAGGGAGGTGACTTGGTTTGTTTTTATTTTTCTCCTGAGTAAACTACGTGGAAAAACAGTTATTCATTAAAAGTCAAGGTCCCATTCATACACCGTTGCATTTTGTCCCTAGAACCTTTGAGTGACTGTCTTCACTTGTGGGGCATCAGCCAGAAATGATCTGGATGCATCTATGTATGAGAGTGCAATTTTTTACTCTCCCTGTTAGAATATGCTTCTCTATATTTTACAGTAACTACCTTCTGAGTGATTATGATACATTTTTCCTTTGCCTAGTCTCCCAAGCACTACCTTAATAATAAAACAACCCTTCCATACACACTCTTTCCTTGTTGCTTTAATCATCCTCCAGCAAGTGAAAAAAAAAAAAAAGCTTCTATGCATCTTCTTGCTTTTTGCAGAGCCTCCTAATAGAAGAAGCAAATAAAACTAATTTTATTTTGTATCACCAGCTACTTAATGTAATAGTGTTTAGTCCATCAGGTAGCATGAGTATCAACTAGGCAAATGAACCATATGTTCCCATGTTTAAGGCAGAGTGGCAGGCTGCATAATGCCAGGCTTATTACAGCCTCCCTCCTGTGATGCCTCTTAGTAATAAAATTGTAAATTGTTCATACTCAACTCCTGAGAGCCTTGTTAAGGTGAGCCTTTCCCAGGGAGTACATGTTGAAGATGTCAAGAGCCATCTGACACTCTTGCCCGTGTCACAGGATAATGTAATAAGCTAAAATCCTTTGTGAGCACTTGTCCATCTTGCTCTCCGTTTTCACTTCTGTCATCTAATCCTAATTCCTTTATTTCTATGGCCTCCACCAATCTTTGTCTCATACCTTTTCATAGAATTCATGCAGAACCACCTGCCTGGCATTGTCTGATAGCAGCTTTCATTCATAAAAGATATAAAGCCTAGGGCTGGAGTGCTGTCTTCCTGGGTAAATTCCTTGCTGCACAAGTCAGAAGGCATCAGTTTTCATGCTCAGCATCAACCTACAAAGCTAAGGATTTCAGTGTGTATCTGTAACCCCATATTGGGCATGGGGAGTAGAGATAGGTGAATCTCAATAGTGCTGGCTAGTCAGTTTAGCAAGAGCAGAGAGCTCCAGGTTCAGTAACAGGACATCTCTAAAAAACTAGGGTGGAAAACAATAGATGAAGACACAACTAGTAGACCTCTATCCTCTACACATGCACGCACCCATTTGTGTACCCACACATGTATGTGCAAATATGCATATAAAACTATGCATACAAACATGCACATATATATTCACACACTCACACACACAGGGATAGAGAGGGAGAGATGGAGAGGGAAAGGGAGAGGGAGAGGGAGAGGGAGAGGGAGAGAGAGAGAGAGAGAGAGAGAGAGAGAGAGAGAAGAGAGGAGAGAGATGTAAAGCCCCTTTAAGCACGGTCTGCATACTGAGTTTCTATGGTTTCTTATTACTACCTTATGTTAGATTATTAGGGTGCTGCATCTCTATTTGAAATGTTTTTCCCTTGTTTCTAAACCAAGGGCAAATGTGAAAAAGTAAGTTCTACCATCTATATGGTAGTATAAGCATATAAGTATAAGTATATAGCACCTTCCAAATTCTTGTACTGAATCCTGCAGTAGCACACATGTGAAAGCTTCATTGTGGAGATTCTGTGAACTCAAAGGCTATATCAGAAAGTTTTGAGTTTGATCATGCATGGTAAGAACTTTGGGAAAAATGCAGACCCTAGAGCTGCACCTAAGAATTTTATTCCATAGCTGTGAAACAGGACAGAGGAACCTGGAATTTGATGCCTTAAATTTAAGAAACTCCAGGATAAGCTGAGTCCAGCTTGATACATGTACATCTTCTGGTAAAATCCAGACTTTTTCTGTTACCTCCTTTCTCCCTCAGGGGACATACTGAAAGTTCAACTCTTCTTCCTTCAGTGTTGCAGACACAAGTCCTCTGTTGCCCTGCTTTTTGAAAATATGAATCTAATTGGCCTTAGAACGATGTCAACTTACTATTAGCACTCATTTCTAAGTGACATTTATATCTCCAAAATTCACATAAATATTCAGCAGCTGTAATTTTACAGACAGAAAAGGTCAATTATTTGTGTAATTTATACAAATGACCTTTTGTTCTTGGCTTGACTCTTTACAAAGAAGTGATTGCTGGATATGTTTTGAAGTACAATGATCTTCAGAAGAAGATTCTAAGAACAAATAATGAGTAAGAATAAATGCAAAGAAGATTGCTACCTAATGGCATAGTTGAAGAAATAAAAACTAGAACCAGGGTATAGAAATCACCTGTGGTACTGTGCTCAAGATGAGAAGTGAGGCTGTCACAAAATTTTGTAACACTTGTTAAAATTTTATGATTTCCTTTTGGTTTTGACAATATAATTTTGATTTTTCCCAATGACTTTATATAAGAACATTTTACAGAAACACATTGAAAAACCAATCTGTCCAATACCTATAGAAAGAACCTGTGTCCTTTTCAGTTCCTTTCCCACTTCTCACCCTCTTGTGGCCCATGGTAGGAGTGAGAATCCCCTAGAATTTGCCAAGACTGGAGTTTGGTATCTACTAACATACAGTTTAGATCTATAATCTGATTGTCCATCATTATTTACCAAACCATTCACTTATTTATGAACACAGTAAGAAATCAATCTGATTTACATTTTGTAACATCCTGGGATCGGTGTGCAGTGGGGGGTAAAAAGGGCCACATACAATGGGTCAGATACCTCACGTGGTATAATGACAGTGCGGACCATCCATTACTTTTTCTCTTATCAGTTCAGAAAGACATAAAAGGTGAAGGTACTTGAGGTGGCACTAGAAGTGTACATGGAATTTTTCTGCATGTAGGAGAGTAGGCGTGGTGGGAGCTGTTCATGTGAACAACTTAATCTGCAGATTTAAAGTGAGTCTGACATTTGGAGTAGTTACACTGAGCCTTTGAGTTTGAATATTGACTTTCCTTCCTTGTGATAAGATATATTTCCTCAAGGATCTTCTTTGTACAGGAAGGAATTATACTTATTCCTTGAGTCATCCAACAGCTGACTGAAGACTTGAGGGATGCTTAGTTATATTTAATAATAATTATATATGTACATATATATATATATTGCCTATTCCTAATTAAATTAACCAGTGCAACCAGAAATCTATCCTTTCTGTACCTGACCCTGACTTTCAGCACAGCAGGATGATGATAATGGGAATAACATTTATTTATAGCATATCCACCATGGAAAGACAGTGTGCCAGGATGTTAGATACATCACTTCATGTGTTTTTTTTTGTTTTTTTTTTTTTTTTACCATATGTCTGTGATAAGTTCACATTTATTGTATTTTACTTTTGGATAGATAACATTAAGCCTTAGTGAAGTTAAACATCATATACCCAGTCATGCAAACAATAAGTCATGCAAGGGCATTCAGCTCTAGGGAGTGCTGACTCCAAGGCTGAATGTAATTGTAGCACTACACCATAGACTTTTAATTAGATTTCTGATTACTTATAGTACACATTTGTTGAACTAAAGGCAACCTTAATACCATACATATTCTTTTTTCTTTGTTCAGCAATAGATTAAAACCTCTTCTCAAAATAGTCACACACATAAACAAACGCACAGGTGCGCGCTTGCGTGCATGCACACACGCAGCCAGAGATCTATACACTATTTTTTTTTATTAATTGTATCAAATGTATCAAATACAGGTTATATAAATAGAGCCTCATTAATTCACATCTATGTGGGTACACATGCATTTGGAGGTTAGCGATAAAATTGAGAGTCATTCCTCAGAAGATACCTACCTTATATATTTTTGGGTCAAGATCTCTTCATGGGAGATGTGACTCACTAACTGTGCTCACTACTTTTGTTAGCAAGCTCCATGGGCCCTTCTGTCTACATCTCCAGTCTGGACCCTTTAACAACAGGTGAACTGTGACTAGCTTTTTCCATAGGTGCCGAGGCTTGTACTCAGGTCCTTATGTTCTCATGGCAAGCACTTTACCAACTTAGCTCGTTTGCCAGCTCTGGATGAGAGTTTTATTAAAATATGCAGTGGAAGTTTAGTGACATGTTGACATAGACATGGAAATCTCATAAATATCCATGAATTTCTTCAGCTTTGTTAACATAATTGATCTGGGTGTAGAGTTGTAACAAGTATGGCCTCAAATGACAAGAAGTTACATCCATGCTGATTGCCTAATCTCAGTCACTTTTATAAGCCTAGTTATGTAGTCTCCAAGGAATACAATCAACATGGAGCAAATCAAGATCCAGAATCAGAAATTCCACCAGGGTACATCACTTCCAGTTTCACCTTTATGAAGTGGGAGTGTCATTTCCCAGGGATTTCTCTTCTGGTATCACTAGATTACATAGTCCAGGTTACAAGAGGCAATAAATAATACCCATTAGTTTTCTAGCTCAGTTCCTGAGAATCCAAGTATATTAGTGATGAAATCACCATATAAGGTCAACTGGCAACTCAGTTAGTTATGTTAAACTCAGCCACAGACACAACTTCCCACTTCTCAAAAGCCTGTCCACATGTAGAAACCACACTTAACATGTGCTCTGAAATTCCAATGTCCAGATTTCTTTCCATTCTCTTTGGCTCCAGTCTCTGTCTTTTCAGCAGCTGCTTCTCTAGCTGTTTGGGGGAATGTATAGTTTCTTTTTCTGATGTCTTTTAAATCCTATGATCACTTTTTTTTGTCCTTTGGCAACCTTGCAATTTCCCATCTTCTTTTTCAGTTTGCTGGGCAGTGAGACATAGATATGTTTGCCTTTGAATCTATATTATCTCCCTTTCATGTTCGTTTAGACATGCTCCCCCCACCCAATATGACAGCCAATATGGACACTGCTCTCTTCCTTCTGCTAAACAGCAAAGTGCTCCTCTAAGGCTTGCTTCACTGGGTTAATTTAGCCCAGTTTCCATCTGATGTTTTTAGTGGGTGTTAAATCGCATTTCCTTTATATTTTATGGAAGACAGCCTACTAGCACACTCTTTGACATGCCATTGGGATGAAGACACATGATGACACAAAATTATTATGCTATTTAGCAATTTCTGTTTTTTTTCATCTCTTAATTTGTGTCTTGATTCAGGCATCATGAATCTGAATTTGTGGTCTGTGTTAGTCACTACAAAGCTGTTGCTTAAATTATATCTCTATCTTGAACACAAAGATAAATCTGGAGAGATTCTGAAATCTGAAAGCCCACTTATTTGTTTCTTACTTGGAATTTATGAACATTGAGCCAAAGACTTTGAATCTTCATGGTTCACACCCATAATATCACATTAGGCATAAGGTAAAAATAAATATTAGAAACAGGCAATAGAAACTTTTTTATTCTTATTTAAAATGTACTAGAGTTAATTTTTCAGCCATAGGCAAAACATCTAAATAGTTCTTTGCAAAATAAAGACTTTTTATTATGTCCATGCATGCCACAAATAACTTTTTGGATAATCAGTTCATAGGAAATATTTTTTTCTTTTTTGTTGAGAGAGATTACAGAAAATGGATGGATCTGGTCACTCACTTCTGAAGTTCTGGCTACTGAAAAGACTGAGGCAAGAGAATTCTGCATGTACAGTCAGCCTGAACTGCAGAATGAGATCAAGGCTAGCCTGGGTTATATCATGTGTGCAAAGGATTAACTTGGCAGCTAAGTGAGGCTCTGTATCATTTTTTTTTAATTGAAAAGAGGGGAAGAGATAGAGATGCAAGCTGATTGGTATAGTACTTGCCTACCATGCATGGGGCCCTAGGTTCATTCCCGGGAATGTAACTTTAAGAAACTTAGGAATGCTTCTTTATTTTCCATGACCTGTAGAAAAACCCTGCTTCTTGAGCAAAGGTAGTTTTGGGGTCCCTTCTGTTAACAATGTCTTTTCATAAATTTTCAGTTTAGTTTTCCTTTCTTTATTTTCCATGTCCCATCACTACCCAGTAAATTTAGTTATGTGTGACTAACATAACTCAGTATACAGACTTTAATAAACATATTTGCCTGGAGAGACGACAGAGGCAAAAAGAAAAAAAAAAAAAAAAAAAAGAAAGAGAGAGAGATGCAACACAGCACTTTTTGTGAGTCAGGCAAACATTTAGGGATTGTTGATTGTGGTCTAGATTATAATAATTTAAAAGATTTTGTGGACTGTAGAGTTGCTTCAGCAGTTAAGAATGGTTAACTCCTCTCCCAAAGAACCAGAGTCTGTTCTCAGCACATACATTGGGTTAATTATAGTAATTCAACCTCTGGTGTGATCTGCATGCATATATACATGTCCATAAGCAGAAGCACCCACAAAATTAAAAATAACAAATATAAATATTTTAAAAATATTTTGTAATGGATTGTGTTGTAATCTTTATTTATGCAAACTTCACACAATACAAACTTGAAGGGATTAATTTGTTTCAAATTTTCTGCTACCATCTACAAACATACAGAAATCATTCAGCAGGTTGAGGGGAGCTGGCTCAGCTGGAAGAATGCTTGCTTATCATCCATGAAGGCCTGGGTTTGATCCCAGCATTATATAAACACTAGGGATGGCGACAGACTTGTAATTACTATAATCAGAAGTTGGAGATGGGATGATCATTAGTCAATGTCATCCTCAACCACATAGAAAATGTCATCAGCCTACATGAAATACTGACCCTTTGACCAAATCAGCACTTTAGTGCTTATTTATTTTTACTTACATTTTTAAACAAAGTATTTGTCTGAGTTCATTAGTATATTTAATTAATTAATTATATCAATAAATTAAAAAATTTTGGCCTGTAACAATAAGAATAAGTATGAGTAAACACACTATAAAAGTGCATATTCCTACTAATTGTATACTTTATAAAATTCAGTTAAATATAGAAACGGAGCTACCTCTTACTTGCAATCATAATTTTCTTGGGTACACACACACACACACACACACACACACACACACACACACACACACCACAAACTATACACATGCTATGCACACCATACACATACTAAAAATATACACCATACATACCACAGACTGCACATTCCACACAAACAGCACATGCACATATCACACACACACACGACACATACTTCACAAACATACCATACACATACGTCAGCCATTGTCTTCTCATCCATAAGCCACCTGTTTCAATGAAAAAATAAATTTAGCTTTTCCAATAGATGTGGAGAGCAAATGATTTCTTTAAAACGAAAACGAAAATTACGAGGTCAATTATTCAGCCATTCTTTGGTAGGGAAAGCCCTTGCACAGGCTTAGAAAACTTGGCTAGGTCTGTGGGTAAGTGAACTAACAAAACACTCACATCTCAGTTTACTCATGTGGAATAATAATAATAGGGATGAAGAAGAGCATACCATGAACTGTCGTGATTAAGGGCAGGATGGGTTAGAGATAGCTGTATTCCTTGTAATAATTTCCAAGGAAAGAGAGCTTAGTTATTTGCTCAGGGAAGGATGACTGAGTAGTGAGATTGTAGATAGTGCCAGATCTTATCTTCCTGTCCTGCCAGGCATCACTTCAAAACATAGAGACATCTAGGTTTCCAATCACATCAGTTGTCCCTGGAGAGTGTAGAGGGAAACCACCTGGGGACTGTCTACAAAGGAAAGAAATGGGAACTCATCTGCCTGACCTCCCTTTCCTGCTGAGATCACATTATATAGATCTACAACAGTCAGAGGAGTTCAGAGAACATGAGAAACTCCTAAAATGCTTCCGAAACAGTGGGGATGAAAGAGGGTTTAGACAGGTAGATTGGAGCACAAATCTGTGGCATGGGAGGAGAGACTTTAAGCTTTCGTTTGGCTATTCTGAAAAAAATGAAAGCTAAAATTGTTCTGCAAATTCTGAATACATACTTCCCCTATGAGTCTTTCAAGAGTCTTTACTTTTAATGATATATATGGGCGTGTGTGTATTTATATATGTTTATTTATGTCCATGTATGTAGACTTTTTCCAAAATTTTGAACAATAGAACAGATGTGAGTAAAATGTTTGTTCATAAATGTTCCTGAACTTTCCTGCATTACCTTTCTTTGTGTTTGAATACTGGTTAAGACAGCAGGTATATGGTGCTGTCCAGGAGATGAACTGCATCATTCTGAGTATTGATGCCCCCTTCAGTCCTGTCCTTGAGACAACAACTGAAATTTAACAAGATCTCTCTTTTAGTTTTATCCACTTTTTACTACATGAATGATCCCATGAGAATCTAAACTGGGTTCAAATGAATTAATTAAGTAAGTAAAACTAAAATTTAATCCTATACAGAGGTGCCAGATAGTCTCTCTGTTCTATTGTCATTGGTGCCATTTAAAGTTATTGGCGTGAAGACTGGGGAAATATAACCTTTATTTCTATTTATCCATGTGGGCTTTAGTATTTACTTTTCAGTCAATCAGCATGCCAGTCATTTTGGTAGCTTATTAAGTGATGAATTTTTAAAAGAGAGGTTATTAATTGACAATGTGTTTAGCATAGATATCACACCATACCTTAACTATAGTGATCAGGTGCAAAAGCATTGAAATGCAATATCAATATTTGATGTAAAGTGGATTCCAGGGGGATATTTTACTTTGAGGCTGAATTTTGAAGAGTAAAATTTATACAGATGTTTCTGCCTCTCATCTATCTCATTTCATTCCAATCTATTTTACATTTTCCAGATATCAGTAAAATTAGACAGTCAATTAAAATTTCATGGTCTACAGTATTATCTTCAGACTGAACCAGAAGCAATACTCTAGTTAATAATCTCACTGTAAAAATAGCAGTATTGCTCTAGTTTCAGCAATAAGAAATTATAATTGCTCAATGTCCTAATTTCCTTTATTTTAAGAAATTTAGCTATTGCTAATCTTCTGTGCCCTTACATTTTGATAAGATATGACAAAAAATACAATCTCATTTTCACCTCAGGTTAGAGTCTATATATAAAGATATATATATATAAATTATAGTTATAATATATATTAATATTATTATTTATACAGTTTATGAAGCATAGCTACCACATTAGGGAAACAAACAAACAAACAAAAAGCAAAAGCAAAAGCAAAACAAAACAAAACGAAAATATTGTACTGCCCTGAGAATTTGATGTCCATGTTCCAGATAAATGAGCCTTAATTTGTTATTTGCTATGTTATTATACCTCCCAACTGTGTTATTTACAATAGCCCATGGGATAGAAGACAGCGTTTGAAGGAGTCTGATGGACATTACAACTTTTTATTGCTTTATTTGCTTATGATTCCTCCATGACACTCAAAAGATAGAAATGTATGCTCAATTACATGGTAAAATCTGACTTATGCATTTAACCTTGTAATGTTTCCATGTGTGGCATAGTTTCTACATGCCACAGAGAAATCTGCCCATTATCTTTAGCTATCTTATCTTTAGCTGTCAAGCATGATTTGCTGTGCTGAATTCCTATGTTATGCACCAATTATGAAATGAAATGAATAATTTGGTACAGAAAAATACTAACTGTTCCCTCTTCTGTAAATTGGATGGTCATGCTGCATCTATACATGTGAATGTTGTTAAAGTCACCTCCATACACAATATTTCAAATGTAAATGTCATAATGTACAATTGATTTAAATAATAGAACACTCATACTTCATAAATGGTGGGAAATGTTTCTATTTAATTATATGAGGGGTTGAATATCCCAATTAAATAGTTACTTGAGAATAAAGACTTGAGGGAAATAATATTTTTCTTGAGACATAGACACACAAGTCAAGTGTCAAAACTTGGTGACATCAAAACTAAAAAGACCCAGGACAGATAAACATGGATGATTCAAGACACCAAGCACACAGATAGATCCAAACAGATTTAAGAGAGTGAGCACCGGCCACAACTAATGATAGTAGTTTTAACTATGGCACAAAGAAAAGGCCCAAATAATAATATGAACATGGAACTGAATTTGAATGGGAGGAATAGCTAGCATGTAATGAATTGAATTTTCATAACAACTCTATTAAGTGCCTCAACACAGAAAAATATCATGAAGTCAGGGAAGAGAGTAAGCAGCTCTCTACTGGGATCATCTTTTTGGCATGACATTACTTTTGGCCCCTGGCATCCTTTTTTCAGATCGACCCATAATGGTACTTACTAAGGAATTTCCTGTCTTACTGTTGAAAACCATTCTGATGTGTGTGTGTGTGTGTGTGTGTGTGTGTGTGTGTGTGTGTGTGTATTTCAATTATCAAGTATGGAAAGATTTCATGATCTCACTCCATAGTGGATTATGAAAATTTGTTCTCAGAGTGACTCAGAGTGGAAGAGTAATGACCAGAGCATGGAGAAAAGAAAAGGGAAGGGGAAGGTCAGAGGTCATTTAGAGAGCAAAGCACTGTTATTTTCTAGCACAGTGTTGAAGGTGAATATAATTAATAGTAATACATTACGTATCTGAAAATAATTAGAAGAAATAAACTTGAATCTATTCATCATAAAAGAATGATAAAAGTTTATAATGGTAGCTATAATAATTGCCATAAATTTATTACTACTCAATGTACGAGTGAGTCCAATCACGTTTTCCCTTACAAATCTGTGCAAACATTATCTGTCAATCAAAAATATCTACTTTAAAGCTTAGAATGTTTCTTAGGTACCTGGGTTCAATATCAATATTTAGATGATCAGAACTACAGCTCTCTCTCTCTCTCTCTCTCTCTCTCTCTCTCTCTCTCTCTCTCTCTCTCTCTCT
>CABHPR010145523.1:0-36284 GCA_902168415.1 Peromyscus melanophrys
ATAAGCTGTGGATACCATCAAAATTGATAAAGGTTTGATTTGAACAAGAGAGACCTCTTAATTAGGAGAGGTAATAATTCATCAACCAGCATGAACTATTTAATATGAACAGTTTAAACTAACTTATACCACTAACAAATGCTTCTCATTTAACCAGATATAACTTGCCAAAAGGGAACCTCCCCAAAGTTAGGTTTGGGGAAGGGTTTTTGTTTTTGTCTTTCAGGAGAATGAAGGCTAAGGAATCTGAAGAACACTGGATAAATGAGACGTCTGAAGAAAAAGGACAATTCATCCAGAAAAAATATCCCAAGAAAATGAGTAAATTAGCCTATTGGTATATCATATATCTAACAGGATAAATTTCATAAGTCTTCCTAAATGTTTGTTTTTGCTGTTCTCCACAGATACATAACACAAATGGCTTTTATGTAGTCCTAGTTCAATTAAAAATTAAAGCTGGCATTGTAGTTACAGTGTGACTCTTTCTTTCTCTAAACCCAAGCATGCTTGTTAAAAGGAAAACCTAAAATCTCTGTGTCATGTGGGAAAAGCCGCCTGATATGGGACAAAGAAAATCAAAATTAAGGGACTATTCTATTGCCACTAATGTCATAATTCTTTGATTCTATTTTGATTCTTTAAAACTTTTCTTAAAGTATGAATTTTATATCAAATTTATAGGATTAATATATGTATATTTTAAACTTTTATCATGATATTAATGGTCATATAGAGTACTAACTAAGCCTAGAAAAAAGGCTTCATCTAGCTTCCTGTACATGATTTTGGGTTTGAGTTTCTATCAGATTTCTCCAGAGAACCATGACTGCCTAACAGGAAATTTGAAGTCTCTAAAAAAATGATGGGGCTCCATAAGAATGATTCAACCAGGATGATGATATTACCAATAAGCTGACAAATGCCATCCAAAGATCAGCTTTGGTCTACAAACTGCTCAGGACAATTTTGAGATGGCTAGCTGAGATGATCCAGCTTCACAGACTACTCAAGCAAGGACTAGAGACAAGCCCTGCATTTTCGCATTATGCAGAAACTGGACAACAAATGATACAGCTGCCTCTCCCAGGATTTGACAATTAACCCAGAATTTTTCTTTTCAGGATCCCCTAAAGATGTCATCACCCCCAGACAGCAGGAAGTAATTTTAAGGACACAATGCTCACATTCCCAAGAGGTGGGATGGGTAATTTTTGGTCATTCAATGGGTTATAGATAATTGTCATTGTTTAGGATGGTTAGTGACAAGTTGTTAATTAATAATGGTCAGGAAAAGAAGCTAAACAAGTAGATTATATTTAGGATTTTTGTTTGAAAAAAAAAGAAAAGATATAGAGAAGGAGTAGATTATTGAATCTAATCTGAAAAAAAAGATATAGAAATAATAGGATAAAGGGTAAATTATTGAATCTACTATGAAAAGAAAAAAGAGAGACTGTGGATATGATATGATAAAAAGATAGACTATTGAATCTACTTTTAAGAAACAACTACTCATTTTAAATGTTTTACATTGGATTGGATTTTTGTATATTGTATACAAATTATATATATTGATAAAAATTTGAGATTGATTTTGTTAGAAAATACTGAACATATATTTTTAATCTTTTTCAAGGTATTATACCCACACAGTTCATTTAACAATATAATACAAATTGCAAGTCCTTGAAAGTTATTATTACCAACTAATTAGGATATAAAAAATAAAAGTTAGTACTTATTCTTTACAATTGAACTTATAGTCATATTAGGTATGTTTTCAAGATCGAACAGAGATACATTTTAGATAGACAAGGCATCTTCAAACACTTTAGAGATCTGCAGAATATGGCATTTAAGATGTTTTAGTAACATAAGTTTTTTTTTCTTTTTTTATGATAATGAGACATGTCTGCCTGGCAGCACCAATCTACTTCAGAGAAGATGATGGGCATTGAAGAAACTCCATACGGAGTTTACTTTCTTTGTGGCACGTTAGCCACTGGGCAAGAAAATGCCCTGGCCTTGACCCCTGACAATACACTATTCACAATGGATAAACAGGACACAAAAGAAAGGACTGCTGATCCTTGCCAAGACAAGGTAGGAAAGCTCTTTAGAAAAACCTGCTTCACAGATGAGTCTGTCAGAAATGCTAGGCCTGTAGGCCGAAGGTGGGTGCCCCAATGTTGCAGAGAAACCTCAGGTGACTGTCCAGGCAGCCAGCTGTTTTTGTCATTGCTCCCATTTTTTGAAAGTCACTTGTTTGCACTTCCTATTTAACTAGGTGATATTATTTCCTTCTCAGGTCTCTGAGAGAGTTGAAGATTAGATAGTTACAGTTTTCCTTGTTAATAAATTCAGAAAAGAACTCACTAAAGAGGTGTAAGTGTATAAATTTGAAAGACATCAAAATATAGTTTTCTCTTGGTAATACAAGTTAGGATAGAAGGTGAATAAGATAAATTTTGGATTCAGCAAAACAGGTAGCTAATGGAATATTTTTGCTGAACTTGTCAAATGCAAATGGACTAGACATTGTTGATGCATTTATTGCCTGTATATATTGTATATAATTATTGTACTTGTTATATATAGTTTTTCTTATATTAGTTATAACTTTTTTAAATTTTAGACAAAAAAAGGGGGAAATGTGATATTTTATTTGTGATCTAACAAATAAAGCTTGCCTGGATCAGAGGACAAAGTCAGCCAGTATACTAAACACAAGGGTCAGGAAGTGGTAGCACATGCTTTTAATCCTAGCATTCTGGAGGCAGAGATTCATCCAAATCTCAGTAAGTTCAAGGCCTCACTGGGAACAGAGCCAGGCATGGTGGCACACACCTTTAATCCCAGCACTAGTTAACCATGAAGGTCTGTACAGACAGACAAGAAGTGATAGAGCTGGGCAGAAAGAGGAAGTGATGTAGCTGGGCAGAGAGAGGAAGTAAGATGGCAGGGCACGGAAAGGTATATAAGGTATGAGTATATAGAAAGTAGCTCTTGGGCTGAGGATTTCCTAGCAGTAAGAACTTGTGACTACCTTTTCTATTCCTCTGGTCTTTCAGCTTTCACCCCAATATCTGTTTTTTTTTTTTATTAATAAGACTATTTAGCAATTTGTGTTAAAGGTCTCCACATTCCAGGTGCTGGGATTAAAGTCACAAGCCACCACTTCTCAGAAAGAACACTTTTATGATTGTTCTTTATAACAAGTTCAGTTTAGTGTATGATATAACAATCAAGAAAGAGTACCAGAATTTTCTTTATGCAATGTGGTGATATATTGTGTACCCCAATAAAGCTTACCTGGGGATCAGAGGACAGAGTTAGTCATTAAATTAGACGTAGAGGTCAGGCAGTGGTGGCACAAACCCTTAATCCTATCACTTAGAAGCTGAGATTCATCTGGATCTCTTTCAGTTCAAGGCCACAATGGAAACAGAGCCAGGCTCTGAGAAGCACACACGCCTTTAATCCCAGAAAGTGACAGCAGGCAGAGAAAGGTATGTAAGGTATGAGAACACAAGAACTGAAGCAGTTCAGCTGAGACCCCTTTGGGTGAGTATTCAGAGGCTTTCAGTCTGAAGATTTGTGGAAAAAGGATCAGCTGAGGAGTTGGTGAGGTGAGGTTGACTGTGGCTTGCTCTGCTTCTCTGATCTTTCAGCTTTCACCCCAATATCTGACTCTGGGTTTTTTATTATAAGACCATTTACAATTTGAACAACAATGTAATGAAATTATTACTTTCCTCTGAGTGGGGCCCTGCAGGTGTCAGACAGGGAAGCAAACCTTGAAAAGAGATGAGAATGAAAACCTGGTGCAGATTGTTTGGGGAGTCTATTGCCAGGCAGTCTATTGCATTGTAGGCATATTTTAAACACAATATAATTTGGAAAAGGGTCTCCAGGAAAGAATAATTTCTATAATCATTACAGTTCCAGGCACACAGTAAAGCTTAAGGTGTGGCTACATGTGACTTTACAAAGTCCATGTGACCATGAGTGTTCCTTTTATAGCTAAAAGGCCTAGAATCTATAGTGGTCTCTGACTGATAGCATAGAGGTCAGTAGGCCATAAAGTACATGTGACATTTTCCCTAATGATAGATAATTATCTAGGGATGAAAGAGTCTGGAGTAAAAATTCCAGGGAGTTAGGGTGAGATCTGTCCCTACAGATAGAAAACAGGTCACCAGGTTGTTAACAACCTCTACTCTCCACTATTTTGGACAGACTGTAGGTATTTAATTTTATCTCCTTCATGGAGCAGACACCCCTGCACAACTAAAAATTCTTGGTTTTCTTAGTACATTGCTGCCCTTTCCTATACTCATTATCAGTTATAATCTATTGCTTAATTCTGAGCTTGTGTGAATCTATTTGAGCTTGTGCTTTATTACTAATATGGATGGGGCTTACTGGTGCCCCTGAAACACTTCTGATGGAGCTGCCCATTTCAAAACTCTGCCAATACTTCTTATTTTACCAAAGGTACTGTTACTCCTCTCCAGGCAGCAAAAGAGTCCAGGGGTTTTAGTTGCTACCTGTCAGCTTCCTGTAGTTCTGAGATGAGAGACAGGATAAGAATAGAAATGTAAAGGTCACTGCAGAAAGAACCAATAATAATTGAATTAGCATCTGGACACATGACGGAGTTGACAACAGGCATACAAATTCTGTAAGGTCTGGATCTTTATCTCTAAAGATACTGGCTATATTTTAAACTTCATAAAAAAGAAAGGATATCAAGTACATAAGAACAAACATCTGGGTAATTATTCACTTAATTGTTGAATGAGACATTACACAGTATAGATGACACAGGGTAAGTTGCCATATTCTTATCATAATATCCATTTACATATTAATTCTGCTGTTTACTTATATGAAATGTTACTTTTTCTCCAAGGAAAAATTCAAAGAGCACTTGACAAGTGTGTGGTTTAGGGATGGTGAGATAGCACTGCTACGGGTTGTCTTTCTGTATGCTCTGAATATATGTTGCTGTGACTGGTTGATAACGAAGCTGCATTGGCCTATTGCAAGGCAGCTTAGAGGCAGGAGGGAAATCCAAGCAGATATTCAGAGGGAAGGAAGGAGAGTAGAGGGAGATGCCAGTGTGTCCCCCAAGGAACAATATGCCAAAAGTCTGATAATACCATGGCCACATGGCAATACTTAGATTGATAGAAATGAGCTGAGTTACATTGTAAGAGCTAGCTAGCAAGAAGCCTGCCATAGGCCATACAACTGGTAATTAATATAAGCCTCTTAATGATTTTTTTATAAGTGGCTGTGGGACTGCAGGACTGGGAGGGACACAAGAAAATTTCTGACTACATTTGTGTGCCCTATATATTGGCTTGAGTTTCCACCTAAAACCTGAGAGAACTTAATAAGAGATTCTAAAACAGAGCCAAAACCAGCTTCCTACTTCATGTCTCATTCATGTAGCAGCATTCTGGCTTGAGTGCAACATGGCAGATTCCTGCCTCCATACACAGAGGTATCTCCAAGCTGCACAGCATGCTGCCTCATGGATTTAGCCTTTACTCATACAGAAAAAATGGTTTATGGGCCAACTGCACACTACCTGATGGCAGCATGGACCCCAGAGCTGGCAAGGTAAGTGTGACTCTCTTGGCTACCTCTGCTATGGTGAGAGGCTGAAGTGGGCAGAGTCAGCAGACAGGGCTGCCACTTCAATCTTAGCCATGCTGCAGTTTACAATGATCAGAAAAGGATTAAGGATACACAAAAGACAGATTCAGATGGAATAAATCTCTAAATGGTTTACATTATGTGTAAAAATGTATGTAGGCTTGGAAGAAAGAAGGAGGATAGACAGTTATATAAAGAAATAGATAATTAAAAAAATAAAGTCTTTAAAGAGACAGTAAAAGTAATATAAAAAATAAGCCACATAAAGATGGAAATCACACAGACAGTCTGAATTATATTGTCTTTGGGATGTTTAACTGCAGAAAGACATTTGATTATAAAGGCTGCTGAGTTAAACATATATATATATTAAAGGTATCTTGACTTCAAAATTTGTGTCTATGGACACATTGCTTGGGAAAAGAGGTTCTGCTTTTGTTTCCACAGACGATGAGGACCTGTGGATTGCTTCCAGGCTAATATGGTTTGATCAGCCAAGACTCCCTGAAATGTCTCTGATGGCACCATGGCCCAGATGATCCAACATCTGAAATCAGCTTCAAAGCAACTGGCTGAGATGATCCATTCTCACAGACTACTATAACCAATATTTAACTATAATTCTTAATTCTCAGGATCCCCATAAGATTACCAGTGCCCCCAATCAGCAGGAAGTAGTATAAGAAGCTACACCCAAATTCCCAAAATATTGTTTATAAATGTTTATTTTTATTTAAAGGGGACTGATTATAAATGCAAGCTCTTTCTAAAGAAGAAAAGGGATATTAGAGATATGATAGGATAAAAGGGTAGATTATTGAATCTACTTTTAAAGAGCAACAACTTGTTTAAAATGGTTTACATTGCTATAGATTTTAGTTTATTACAAATTTAAAGTTACTTTTATTATACTGTATGTATATTTTGACTTGTTTAAGGTATTATGTTTATGCAGCTCATTTAAAATTATATAATTAAGAAATATAGATTAATAGTTATCTAGGATAATCAAACTTACAGTCATGTTAGTTAAGTTTTCTAGGTATACATATATTTCAGTTAGGTAGGTAATCTTCAAATACTTCAAAGACCTACAGAATATGGCATTTAAAATGTTTTAAAAAACTTTGACTTTCTGGACAATGAAACATGTCAGCTCCTGGCACTACTGATTTACTGTTGGGGTATATCCTTCTGTACACTGTGAATATATGCTGTTCCCATTGATTAATAAATAAACTGCTTTGGCCTATAGCAAGACAGCTTCGAGGCAGGTAGGAAATCCAAGGAGAGAGACAGGAAAGGGAAGGGCGGAGTAAGGGGAGATGTCAGTCCACAGCTAAAGGAACAACAAGATGTCAGCAATCAGGTAATGCCATGGACACCAAGATGTCAGCAATCAGGTAATGCCATGGACACGTGGCAACATATAGATTTATAGAAATGGGTTAATTTAAGAAGTAAGAGCTAGCTAACAAGAGGCCCGCCATAGGCCATACAGTTGTAAATAATATTAAGATCTAAGTGATTTTTTTTTTCGAGACAAGGTTTCTTCTGTGTAGTTTTGGTGCCTGTCCTGGATCTCACTCTATAGACCAGGCTAGTCTCCAACTCACAGAGATCCTCCTGCCTCTGCCTCCTGAGTGCTGGGATTAATGGTGTGCACCACCACCTCCTGGCTGAAAGTGAGTATTTTATAAGCACCTATGGCACTGCGGGGCCAGTCAGGACTGGAGCAATGTGGGAATACAGGGCCAGGTGTGACCTGAGATAACTTTTGGCTACAATTTACTTAAAAGAAGATGATGAGCATCAAAGAAACTCTATATGAAGTGTGCTTTCCTTGTGGCAAGTTTAGCCATTTAGGCAAGAAACTGTTCTTGCCTGGACTGCTTGACAAAATGTTATATCGACCTGACATGCAGAACCAATGGAAAATGACCACTAAATTTTGCCAAAACCACAAGAGATGGTCCTTCAGGTTTCTGCTTCACACATGAGACTGCCAGACATTCTGCAGGACACAGGGAGAAGCGACTAAGAGACTCTAGACCTATAGGCTGAAGATGGATGCCCTAACATTGCAGAGGAACTTTGGATGACTGTTCAGGCATCCAGATGTCTCTGTCATTTCTGGAATTATGGAAGTTGCTTGCAATGCACTTCCTGTTTACTTAGGTAATATTTACACTTCTGGGGTCTTTGGTGGAGTTGAAAACTAGATAGTTATAATTGTAATTTTCCTTGGTTATGACAAAAGATAAATTAGATATAAAACTATAGGCTCACAAATATAGGATAAATGACAAAATAGTTTATTTATTTTTGTCAAATACAAATAGACTAGATATTGTAACTGTAATTCCACTTGATAACTGTTCTATTATATCTAATTTTAGTATGTTGAAGTTAAAATCTTCCTTTTTAATTAGACGAATAGGGGAAGTGCCGTGGAATGTCTTTCTGTATGTTGTGAATATGTGTTGCTTTGATTGGTTGATAAATAAAGCTGTATTGGCCTATGGCAAGGCAGCTTAGAGGCAGGTGGGAAATTCAAGCAAATATATGGAGGCAAGAAAGGAGAATAGAGGGAGATGACAGCCTGTGGCCCAAGGAGCAACATGCCAACAGACTGGTAACACCAAGGCTACATGGCAATACATAGATTAATAGAAATGAGCTGAGTTAAGTTGTAAGAGCTAGCTAGCAAAAAGCCTTCCATAGGTCATATAACTGGTAATTGATATAAGCCTCTGAATGATTATTTTATAAGCAGCTGTAGGACAGGGGGGCTGGATGGTGCTGGAGAAAATTCTGGTTACATTGTTGAAGGTGCTGTTGGTTATACATTTTTGGCTGTGTGTGTGTGTGTGTGTGTGTGTGTGTGTGTGTGTGTGTGTGTGTGTGTGTGTGAGAGGTAACGGAGGGTGTCACTGAGTCTGGGATTACTAAGAATTTATAATCCAGGGACTGGAATTCAAGACAAATGGCTAGTGAGTTCCAATATGGATGGCCAGTGTAAAATGGAGTTTTTTTTTTTAAGCCATCACACAGCCTCCTCTTCCATATAGCTCCCCCAGGCTCAAGAAGAAGGATTTGTAAAGACATAGCATTTAGGATGGAGTGCTCCAAAGTCTCTCATTCTCTACACATTGTCCAGTTGTGGGTTTCTGTGTTAATTCTCATCTACTGCAAGAAGATACTTCTTTGATTGAGCAAGGCACTGATCTATGGGTATAGGAATCATTTTAATATCATATTATTTAGCCAAATAATGGTAGTAGGCATTCCCCCAAGCCTGAGACCTATCTTACCTTAGATTCTTGGCCACGTTAGCAGTGTCAGTATGCATTCCATTTTATGGAGTGGGTCTTAAATCCTATCAGAAAGTGTTTGGTTAATCTGCCAAAATTTGTGCCATTGTTGCACTAGCATACCTTGCAGGCAGGTCACTGTTGTATGTTTCAGGTTTTGTAGCTGAGTAACACTATGTTTTGAATACCAGCCTTGGTGATTTATTATTTCCTTTTTTATAATGACAGAAAAATGGCAAGATAGAGGTGGTGAAAAGAGTAGTAATAAAATCAGGAAAGTAGATTTTTATTCATCTTTCCTTTATTTGCTTGATAATGTTTCCTGAAGACATGGCTTTTCCTGATTAAATCTGGTTTATTCTTTTCCAGAACAAAGGTTTCTTAATGTGCTCTGCTTTGGGATCCTCATTCTCGGTGAATGTTGTTACATTGAGGTCAGCCATTATCTTAGTTTGGATTTCCACTGCTGTGAAGAGACACCATGACTACTGCAACTCTTATAAGAAAACATTTAATTTGGGTGACTCGCTTACAGTTCAGAGGTTCAGTCCATTATCATCTTGACAGGGAACATGGTGGCATGCAGGCAGATGTGGTTCAAGAGTAGCAGAGAGTGCCACATCTTGCAGTGTTTCAACTCCACTGAAACACTGGGTAGTATCCTGAGCATAGGAAACTTCAAAACTCCAACCCTCACAGTGACATAATTCCTCCAACAAAGCCACACCTCCTAATAGTGCCACTCCCTATGAGATTATGGGGGCCAATTGCATTCAAACTACCACAGTCCACTCCCTGACTCCCATAAGCTTGTACAATATCATAATGAAAAATGCATTTAATCCAACTTTAAAAGTCCCCATTGTATATCACAGTCTCAACAATGTTTTGAAGCCCACATTTCAAAGTCTTTTCTCAAACTAATACAGTCTCTTAATTGTAATCACCTGTAAATTCAAAAATCAAAAAGTAGATCCCATACTTCCAACATATAATGGCACAAGATATACATTATTATTACAAAACACAGGGAATGGAGCATAGTGAAGATATACTGGACCAAAGTAAGACTGAAAACCAGCTGGGAAATCTCCAAACTCTGTATCTTCAGGTCTGGTGTCAAAATGCTCTCCAGCTCCATTCAGCTTTGTTGACTGCAATGTACTTCTTTCTCTTCAGCTGTTTGCACTCCTGTTAGCAGCTCTCTTTGGCAGCTATCCCACAACTCTGGCATCTCTAACATCTTGGGTTCTCCAAGTCAATCCAGGCTTCAACTTCACAGCTACACGAAATGGCCTTTCTACTAGGCCTCCATTCAGGGACTCCTCTGACACATGCTTGGTCTCAGCAGCTTTCCCTAGTCTCAGGGGCAAATTCCATAACCTATTTCTTTTATCCTTAATTCTACAGCCAGAACCACATGTGGCTGAATCAGCTACGTTCTGCTGCTTGTTGGAACATGCCTCCCTTGTTCAGTTATATCTTCACCAGCTTTCTTCACTGCCTAAGGTTGGATGTCCTGAAACTGGATCTCTAGACTAGGCTGGCCTCAAACTCAGAGATCTGCCAGTCTCTGACTTCTCGGTGCTGGGATTAAAGGTGTGCCCTACCACATTTGGTTCTAAGATTTTCTTTAGTTTTTTTTTTTTTTTTTTCTCACCAATTGGAAACAGCTGGGTGGGATCTTGCCCTGAGATCACCACTCTCTTTAATTAATTTCTTAATCCATTTATCCTCTTAAATACAGGATTTAGTTCCATTCTACTTCCTGGTGCTCTTTTTCTCCTCAAAATCTTCATTTTGTAATTTACCCTGCTCAGCTTGCTCCTTTTCATTATAAATCTTTATAAACATGAACGCTAGTAACTGAAAGGACCAGGCAGATGCCGTAACAGGCTGCTCAGTCTTCTCTCAGAGATCAGGCCTCAATTTCAGTTTCCTGAGACTTGAGCAAGCAGTTTCTGGGAGGGCTATGACATAGTCCTTGCAGTAGCTCCCTTTCTGCAAATGCTCTGACTGTTCAAGGTTCAGCCAGTCCTTTACTGTCTGGGACCCCTCACCAACTTAGAGCTATGTGCATGGGTCAATGTGAGTGTGCTGGGTCAGCCAGCCTCCATGGCAGCTCAAGGACAGAGCCAGGGCCACTGAGTCAGCCCCCACAGTCAGTATGTGCTAGGCCAGCCAGCCTCTATGGCAACTCAAGGACAAAGCCTGGGACTTTTCCTGGTCTGCCCCCAAAATGATAACTGTAACTCCCAACCAGTAAATTCAAAGGTTACACACCCTCACCCAATCATATTATGCCAAGGCTTGTACCCCCCTTTTGCGGTTTTTTCCCTTTAAAAACCCCTCATCCTGAGAATTCAGGGCCGTCCTCCTCCACCCACTGTGTCGGATGTTGGACATGGACCAAGCCAAGGCTTGTAATAAACCTATGTATGTTTTGCATGGTATATCGGCTCTGTGGTGGTCTTGCTCAGGGGTCTCAACATGTGGCCACAACAGTAACCACATGACTAAGGCTATACTCAAGGCTGCCTTGAATTTTTTTTTCTGCCAATGAAATTAATCCAAAAGTCTTCACTTTAGCCTCAGGCAGACTCTTGGGACAAGAGTAAAAAACAGTCACTTTCTTCACCAAAATATTATAAGAGCAGTCTCTAGGCCACATGCTAACATTTTTCTCCGTTGAAATCTCTTAATCTCCACAGTTCATCAAATTACATTCAGTACACTGAATTCCATGCTCCTATTGTACAGCCCATTAGGCAGCATTTAAAGCATTCTGCTGCTTTCTTATCCCAAACTCCCAAAGTCCCCATTACTCCAAACAAAAACATGGTCAGGTCTATCACAGCAATATTCCCAGTTCCTGGCACAAACTTCTAACTTGGTTAGGGATTCTATTGCTTTGAAGAGACTCAATGTACAATGAGGAGTGGCTTGTTTACAATTCAGAGGTTTGGCAGGGACCAGCCTCTGCAGTTTTGGGGGTCCGAAGGACACGATACCTGGGAGGCATAGTAATGACTCAGAGACAGTGCACGTCAAGCTGACAGGTCACTTTGGGCTTCTGCAGTTGCTAAGTAGCTTCTTGCTACAGCTTGCTAAGTAGCTTACGCTTTTGGCTTAGTAACCTCAGTCTTTTATTATCATAAGCAAGGGGAAACAGAAAGAAAAGGAGAAATCACCCAATACAAAGTAATCTCATGATTCCAAAGGTTATTCTTAGAAAATCACCAATATATTCATCATCTTTGATTAAACACAAAAACTATTCCAGACTTAACACCAAAGTGAGCATAATCTATTTTTATTATTAATGATTATACAATCTTCTGAGCACTTGACCCAGAGGCTAGCAACATGCAATTTTGCAAAAAAAAAAAGGTAAAAATAAAAACAGTGGTTAATATATCAGGCAGTCTATTTCTTTTCACAGAATAGCATCTCTTTAGGAGAAAATCTTCAGGTCTTGAAATACTAACTGGTTTATTTTTATGTATTTAATTTATAAGCAACAATATTGAAGCTGCCACTTAAGTTGATTTTCAGATCCTTTGGAAAATGTGACATTTGTGTGGCAGTGTTAGTATTTATTTTGTCAATTTTTCAAATCGTCAAGTACTTCTTGCTTTGTGATTTTGGTCCATGAATCTGGAATAGTACCTAACCCTGCAAATTTTTTTCCATATCTTCCTTCGAGCTCTGTTCTGAAGTGACAGACAAACCATTTCCAATATGGCTGGGTAGATGAGTCTGGGGTGATGCTCCAAGTGGCATACTCACCTCCTGCTTCTCGATATTTCTTGTATGGGAATTTCTTGTCATCACTTAAAACAAAGAAACAATCACTTGCTACAGAACTAGTACAGAAGTCAATGTCAAAGTCGTCTGTTTTATACCAATGCCATCCATTGACAGTGGCAGGACGGTGGAAAGGCACACTGTGATCTCCTCCATGCTGGGGAATGGTGTTTGTACAAATTGCTTTACAGAAAGGACACTGTTTCCAGCAGCCACAAAGATGTTCAGAGAGAATTTTCTCAATGTCAGGAACCATTTCATCTATGGACTTACTTGAGCAGTCCTCTTCTACTTTCCTCATTGCAGGATCCAAAGCTGCACTCATGGCTTCTTTGAGAAACTCCATATCCTTTATCTCCTGGTGCTCGATGCTTATCAGGTCTCTTCTTGGAAAGATCAGGTTGTTTCCTAGGTGATCACAGAACAAATCCAACCAGGCAGAAGCAGTGCTGCCTTTATCTTTAGCAACAGCTGTGGACTCATGAATAGCAGTGAGGATGGCATTCTTGATGTCACCTAAGCTTATTTTTAAGAAAGTCTTTATTTTTTTACCTTCTTTTTCAAAACAGTATCTTCTAATGTGGTCACTAATGTAATGCCTGAAAAAGGATTCTGGCTGATGAATGTATTGCCAGTACTTATCAAAGTTTTCTTCTTCTGCCAGAGAAATGAGAATATGTTTCTCCAGGTTAGTCCTGTTTCCATTGAATGCAGGGCAGGTGGCTCTCATGTCCCCAGCTACTTTAGGACCCATTTGCTCCCATATAGTGGCATAGATAGCAGGAGTGAGCTTGAGCCACAGGAAGTCAACAAAGGATGTGATAGAGGTGGCACCTTGGCAAGAGATCTTAAAATTGATGAAGAAATCATCTTTCTTTCTCTCCAGATAGTTTACAGGATCATTTATGCTCTTGAATGCCCTGTTTATTTCCTTGAAACTCTTAGATGCTCTTTGGAATAAACATAAGGATAAATCAATATTGTAGTCTCTGGTAAATGTGTAGTCTTCTTCAGGGGGTACAGATTTCAGTTCTTTTTCTATTATCCTCAAGATTTCATGAAAATCATTTGGACTGTAATCACGCTTTTGCTTCAAAATGTTTTTAATTGTTTCATTAAATCTTACTTCAATGTGATCAGTAGTCTTCTTAATGGATTCTTTATGACAGCTTTCTAAGCTCTTTGGAAATACCTTATACCATTTTTTCACTTGGACATGTTTGGCATAATTGATTTCAAACATCTCTCCAGAGTCTTTTTTAAGTCTTTCCATAATGTTTTTCTCCTTACTGAAATAATCCAGAAGGATGTTTTCAGAATCTAAATCAATGTTAGGCTCTTTGACAGCAGGTGCAGTCCGAGACACCCCGTAGATCCATCTTCTCCAAAGTTGATCAAATTTCTCATATAACTCTTTATCACTTAATTCTTTACCCTTCACACTTAAAGCCAACTTTCGGCTCTTCTCTAGCAATTCATTTTCATATTGTGACTTTTGGTTATCTAGTCTTTCTTGGCTTTGTTTGAGATTGATGAGTTCATTGCCTTTACTTCTGGTGTCTGTAATAAGTGTATCTTTAAGCATTAGTAGCTTATGTTCAAAATTTGTTCTCCATTGAACCAATGTTTCCCTATCTGGGTCTTCTTCAAAATATTTGTCAAATTCTTGCTTGATGGTTTCATATTTCTTATTAACTGGGCCCTCAAGTGTGTCAGATGTGAGTGTCAGGATTTTCCCATTCTGAATCTGATTATTCAGCTGATTCTGTAATTCCAGAACATGACTCCTCAGCTCCCAGGTCCAGTGGTTATACATGGTTTCCAGTTTACTCATGGCTATGACCTCTTGGGTGTTTCTGAAACTGAAAATGAAGTGCTCACTTACAAGGGCTTTCCACAAATCTTGAACACGGATTTTTACATCTGAGATCTTCATGATCCTTCCCCTAGATTCCTGCTGGGCAGTCTTAAGAATCTCATTCTTCAGTTCCTGGACATTGTGGCTATATCGAGGATTGGGAGGGGCCATTGGTGGATTGCCATCCCAGAGGTGAGCAAAGTAGTAGACATGAGTATTGACATCAAATTTAATTACATCACTGAAGCGGGTTATGTTTGAGCACTCTTCCTGTTCAGCAGCTAATGCTGTCATTTCATCTAGTCTCTGCTCCAGTTGCCTTCGTCCTTCCATAGTTTGGTCTTTTGCTGTACCTTCACCCACGTTCTGGTGAACAAAGAGACAACTGGGGGATATTTTCACTTGTTTCATTCTCAGAAAGGCCTGGACAACAATTTGTAGGATGTCCTGCATCTCTGATGGATTCTCCCCAAAAATATTGATCAGAGTCAAGTTTCCAAGGCCAATGACGAAGGTTGCCAACTCATTGTCCCAATTGTGGGATTTGTGTTTGAGTTCTGGTGCCCGAAGTCCTTCTGTGTCTACAACAAGCACAAAATCAAAGCCAAGTTCCTCTGTGCATGTATCTTCCACCTTCAGAAGCTGCATATAGGCCCCCTTGGTACACCTGCCTGCACTGACTGTGAACTGCAGCCCAAACAGGGCATTTAGCAAAGTGGATTTCCCTGAGCTTTGCAGACCAAGGATAGAGAGAACGAACAGTCTTTTGTCTCCAAGTTTCTCTGAGATCTTGTCAAAAACTGCTGCCACCCATTTTAGGGGTACATAGGAAGCATCCCCATCCATCAGTTCAATGGAAACACCAGCTACCATCAGGTCTGCAGCAATTTCAGGGAGGCAGAGAAAAAGTCTATCTCTAGAGGAGCAAGTTTCTTCCAGAGCTTCATAGATCTGGCCAACTTCTCGGAGAAGATGCTCAGTTCCTAAAGTGCAGTCAAGAATCTCAGTAGAGATGGCTTCTATCTGCTTCTGCCAGGTTTTCAGGGAGCTACTCTTTGGTGCTTTTTGCTTTTCCTCCTGCACCATTGACCACAAAGTTTGTTGCTTCCTATGCAAATTCTCCAAGTGTCCTGAGGTTAGGTTTTCTAAAACCACACTTAACCAGTGTAAGAAATAGAGTTTGGGGTAAATTTCTAAATCTTTTATGAGAATTTGTAGGACAGAGCACATTAAAGGATTGAGAGGAAAGGCCTTTTTAAACTGTTGGCATCGTAGTTTTTGTTTTTCTATCTCAATTTCACTCTTGTGTTGTTCAATGCTCCGATTCCCTTTTTCTCTCAGATGATAGAGTTCCTTGTCCTTCTCACACCAATGGTGCCACAGCCGTCCCTGCAGGGGCAGCAAGTTTTCTTTTATCTCAGGTAACTTTGATAGCTTCAGGAGGTCCAGTATAGTCTGTGCCTTTTCTTTGGCTTCTCTCATTTCTCTTTTATCTTCATCAATCAGAAATCCTTGTTTCTTAGCAATCTGTGAACAGTCCTCTAAGCTGAGAGGAGTGGCAGAGAGTTCTAGTAAATGTTTGATGGCATTTGAGAGCTCCTCTGTTAATTCTGCCTCATTTCTATTCCTGATGCCAATTCTCATTTTTTTACCAGAATTACTGGCTATGGCCTTTTCTTTGTCATCAACCAAGCAGATCAGAGGTATTGATGACTGACAGAGGTGTCTCACAAGATTCTTGTTTTCTTTATTGTCATCAGAAGCTGACATGAGGATCACAATGAGAGAAGAGACATCCTGCAGGAAGCTGAGTTGTTGCTTGTGTTCCTTGACATCTCCATGAAGATTGGTGAAGGCCACACACTTGTCAAATATGTCCTCACCTTGGCCCCCAGGACAGAACCAGCAGATCTCCACCACTCCCTCCATCAGGAGACAGTGTTTGTGGCTTCCTCTGCAGTGTCTGTGAAAAAACACATCATGTTTATGTTTACTGAGGAGACAGTTCATGATCTGAGATTTGGAAACAGAGAGGCCATTTCCAATTCTAATGAAGGACACAATGGGCATAGAAACACAACACATCTGCTGATTCTTGTGACTGTAGCTCTTGTTCTGTTGTGAGCCATTTTCCTCTTGCCAACTTCTCCTAATTTGTCTGAGAGACCAGAGAGAAAATTCAATCTGAGAAGTGTTGGGATTTGGCACCACCAGGGGGAGTGCAAATTGACAAATGGAAAGTTTGGACAGAATATACTGCCTGGCAAGATCATCTGCACAGTGAAAAATGGCCATCTGGATGTCCATTGGGTGAATGTGGGGCTGGGACTCAGTGGGTAAAGAATTAGTGACTTCATCTCTGTCATCAAACCACTCTTCATATGGATCAAAAGTCTCATTATCCTGGTTGCAAGGAACTACAGAGTCTTGGCTTTCTGTATTTTCAGCATTTTTGAAGACTAGATGTCTGAAATCGCAATCTAACATCAGTAGCTTTTGTAGGAAATAGAAGGGAAGTTCCTGTTCAGATCTTGGCTGTGTATTGTACACTGAAGTCTTGTAGATCAGATGGAAGTCAGCTCTGCTCACCTTTTTTAGGTAGTTATGTTCTAGACCCAGACGTTGGAGTAAGTCTAAGAAAGGTCCCTTTTCTATGGTTTCCTTTTGGTTATTTTCATTATCTTGTTGGTTATAAGTCTCTTTCTTTTCAGGGTAGAGACTTTGCAGTTGTTTTCTCATCCCATCCATCTGAAAAGTTGAGATAGTGTCTTCATAATTCCCATCAATGTGTAATCTCAAATTATTCTCTAGATTTTCCCAATCATGATCAGTTTCAAATTTTGTGAGGACATGTGAAAATTTTGTAGACAATAAAGGCTTCATATGCTTCCTTGTTAATGCCAAGCGCTGTGTTTTTTCTTCTGGAGAAATGGTTGAGACTCCAACTGTGGTTGTCAGAGATTTGAGCACTAGGAATGCCTGTGCCCTGTCTGTGCAGATGGTTTTGAGCTCCTGATATCTGTGGTGGACAGTTTGTATTTCATCCAGGAGGAAACTTATCTCAGTGCACCCTAGGAGAGGCTGAAAAACATTGCTTTCCAGCTGATAGCCTGCACCAGCTGCAATGGAGAGTAGCAGCAGCTGCATGTCTGGCTGTTCTGCTTCTCTGAGGTAGTTCAAGAAGGAGCCAAGAGCTCTGGTGACCTCACAGGTGGCCTTTCTGTGAGCTTCTTCCACTGTTTCTGAGTACCCAGACTTGACATTTACTTCTATGAGAGATTTTTGGATTTCTTTCAAACTTTTAAGGAATTCAGAGAATTCAGTGATCTTCACTTGCTGTTCCTCTGAGTCTTCCTGGTAGATCCACTGAATGATTGAACTTACCTGAGGAAAGTTTTTCACTTTGTAGATGTGAGGTTCTAGAAGGCTGCAGAACTGAGATTTAATAAACTGAGATTTTTTAATGCAAGAGTTTGACTTGCAAAAGTTGACAGTTCTTATGAGAAAATTCTGTAGATTCAAATTTGTGAGGCATGTATTAATCCAAACATCATAACCTTTTGTTTTGTGAGCCAATGTTTGCATGAAATCCACCAGGTTCTTAAGCTGTTCTTCAGGGTCAGAGACCTCCCATAATTTCACATTATTCAGGAAAAGTTCTGCTTCCTCTACGGTACTCAGCAACTCTTCTCCAGCCTGGATGTGGGCAGCAAGCCCAGTCAGAGCAGAGTAGTTATCTGCCACGCATTTTGCCACCAGAAAGGGATCCTTAAAATTGCTTCTGTGGTTAGATAGGATGATGTCCCAAATGGGCACCAGCTGAAGTTCTCGTTCAATGACAGACCAGGTTTTGTTGCTGGTGAGAAGACCTGTTGTCCACTGAACAATTCCATTTGCTTCTGGTGGTCCACCTATCTGAGCCACAGATAATTGAACTTTGATTTGGAGCTGTTGATTAGTTGCATTTTGGCAGGATCTTACTAAATGTGAGTCTGATGTTGTCATTTTTGCCCCAACTTCAACTCCACAGCCACTGTAGCTCCCTCTTATGTAACTATCTAAGGCCTCTGCATTCTGCTGCTTCACACAATCCAGCTGGTCACTGTTGAAACCCTCTGAAATGGCCTTCCAGCAGTAGATTCCCCCAAGGTGCAGAGGGCCTTGATTAGCATGAGAGCCAAATCTGTTGAAGAAGTTTTCAGTCCTCTTCCTTAGTAAGAGGAATTTGTCTGGTCCATCAGTGTGTTCCAGTTGTTCTTCAATGATTTTCAGTTCCTTGAGAGCAGCAGTGGAGAGCTGGAGCTGATCAATTCGAAAGTGGCAGGAGACCAGAGGCATATAGCTATACTTGGCTGAGCAGAAGTAAGAATGCTCTGAATATGATTCATTGATGTCCTTAGAGTCTGAATGATTACTTTGATCTCTACCACCTTCCAGACTAAATCCCCAGCATCCACTCTTGACTGATATCATTGCTCCAAATCCCAACTTCTCCACAGTTTTGGTGAAGAGGGTTTCTTCTTTAGAAGATATGAATTCTTTTGCGTCCATCCTTTTTCCTTGCTCACATCCAAAGAGGAATAATTCCTTGGGGACCCTGAGCAGTTCTTCTCTTCTTGCTACCAGGTCCTTTTGGTGGCAGGTCTTATAAATTCCCTGCAGGGCCAGCCCTCCAGATGCCCATCTTACCAGGTCTCTATCACGGAGGTTTCCCCTGTAGGTCAGTTTTGGCTCCATGTCCTTTAGTTGTCTCTCCATTGTTTCAGTGACATCTTTTAGGGGCACTTCAGGCCCTGGCCAGCACTCTTCTGGGATCTCCATTGCTTGTCTCAGCTCTGCTTCTTTCCTCCTCACTGTCTCTTCCTGTCTGTTCTTCCCGTCTGACTGAAAGGCCCTGAGCTCCTGCAGTGCCTGTTCTGCCTGCTTCTTCCTGTTCTGTATCATCTCCCCTAGATTTTTCTGGAACTCTGCAACACTATTTGGCTGTGAGAGGTCAAGCAGTTTCTCCAGAGCCTGTTGCTCCCATGTGTGTTGTGTCTGGGACTTCAGCTTCTGGAGATCTTTTTCTTCTAAATGTTGTAAGGCCTGGGTACAGGTCACACCCAGCTCTTCCTGCAGCTTAGGTAGCCAGTAGTCAACAGACAACCCCACTTCTGTCAGCATGTCCTGGAGATCTTGCTGTCTTCTAGGCTGAGGATCGTCCGGTGTGCACTTTGTTGTTGCCATGGCTCTGTGAAGAACAGATACATTTTTAATCTGTGTCTCAATTGTAAGAAATCTTCTACATATGATCCAATTTGTGAGTGTTCTAAGGAGGCAAGTCTTCAAGGTTTTCATGCCTTTATCTAATTCTCTGATATGTATTTCTTTAATGTCTGTCATATTTTTTGTTTATTGAACATAATTTGTGTTTATAGTTGTTGATATGGGCTTCAATGTAATAGACTGATTTTTGGCATTTCCTCCTACATTTACTCAACATCAAACCAGTAAGGTAATGGTGGAATTTTAAAATATAGATGGCAACTCACTTTTTATTTTATAAGTAAGAGTGACTACATCTGCTGATTAACTTTTCTGTATTTGTTTCTATGAAATCTATGTTGACTCTTTCCATTCATATATCCCTAAATATATCTCAAGTTATATAATATTCATTTAATTTCCTATCCTTATAAATGCATTAACTAGTTGACAGAAAATAATCATAGAGAGGCAGAGGGAGTCTGGAAAATGAACAGACAGATGCACAGGAAGTCACAGAGAGGAACTTTGAGTTTCAGTACTTTTTGTTTTGTAGCAATTGAAGAGGCCTCTCTTTCTGAGATGACAGCAAAGAGGGAAGGTCAGCTGGTTTTTCCTCAACCTCTCTAAGCTAGCAGATTTTCACCACAGCCACTGACTCCTGAGTCTGTGTTGGTAAATAAAGCAATAGAGATTTAGCTAAAAACTACTTTTGGTGGCAGCAGCAGGATGTGGATACAGTGAACATAAAAGTCCCTCCAGGCTGCTGCCAGAGAAGCAGATCAGTAACTGCAGAGCCTCTGTAACTGGCTGAAATAGCATTTGGTTCAGGTGCAGCCACAGTGCCAGCAGAAAAACAATATTTGGCACTCTAACATGTGGCACGACCACACAAAAGGAAGTTACTTGATCTGATGTCTCCGCTGTCACTAATAGGTATTCCATAAAGCAGCTTCATGCTTAGAAATCATGGAACAGGCCTGAGTTTGCTGATGGTCAGATGTGGACAAACTGAGAGACCTAGAAAGTCCTTTAAGAGGGAGTTCAATAATATTTTTTTAAAAAAATCTCTCCTGTGTTAAGGATGTGAAACATCATAATGCAGGAGTTAGGACCCTGTATAGTGCAACTATAGATGGCTTGAAAATGGAAACACTAAGTGAAAGGATAAATGACTTAGCTGAGATTGACATAATACTGATTACAATTATTATCAGTCTGGTAATTCATATTTCATTCATAATATTCATAGTGGTTTCTTATGCCAAATAAAGAGTGGTCTGGTAATTGTGCCAAATATGAAAAGTTGACTAATAACATACAAGCTTAGAAAGACATGTCAATGAAAAATAAGAAAAATTTGACATAATATACAAGCCTTAGAAAGTCATACTAATGAAAATAAGAAAAAATACTCAGACAAAGACAGAGAGATTTAGAAAAGAACCTACCACACCACTGCATGATGAATATGGAGGGGCTGCCCAAGGTTATTAGAAAACCAACCTTAGTTTATCCAGTCACTATACGAGAACAATGAGCAGACAATAGGCACCCCTAAGATTATACAGAAGTTAAACAGAATCCTATAGAAATTTTAGATTTTATAATATTTAAGCAAGTGGTCATTTTATATGCATTCACCTTATGCTAATCACATATTAAATTTATGGGCAATTCAGAACAGAATTTTCCCCCAAGATGGGAAAGATTTGGTCACAACAATATTGGAAGCTAGTCTTCAGTTACAATTGTGAACATGGTGGGAAAAAGAAGCTAGGGTCATAGAACAACAAAATAAGGCTAGGAATACTGATATTTCCCAAGATTGGTTACTAGATGAGGGTCAATATGCTAAATTGCAAAGGCAGATTGATTTTAAGATCATACCTTGGCACTATATTGTTTAGCAGCTTTAAATGGTTGAGACAATGTTGAAGAATCAGAGAAGAGGTCTGAGACATTTACTAAAATATACCAGGCCAAAAAAGAAGCCTTTACTGATTTTTCGAAAAGATTGACTTCAGCTCTAAATAGAATAGTATAAGATCTAGAGGTCAGATAAATGTTAATTGAATCTTTGGCTTCTGAAAATCCTAATTCTGAATGAAAAAGGGTAACTAGGCCTTTAAAGGGAAGATCAAGACCAATAGATGAATGGGTTAGAAATATGGCTTATATTACATATCATGTTTATGATGCTACTTTGAAAGGAGGAGTAATTTCTAAAAAAATTAAGAAAAATTAAAATATCAGATGTTTTAATTGTGGCAAATAAGGTCATTTGGAAAGAGATTGTTGGTGAGGCATTCCTAGAAATAATGTTCTTTTCTAGAGATAATCCAAACAATAGCCTAACCTTCTGGAGTATGCAGAAGGTGTGACAAAGACCAACATTAGACTAATGAATGAAGATCAACAAAGGATAAGCAAGGCAACTTTTGCCGTTGGGAAATGCCTTAGGCATCCTTTTGCAGATTCCAATATCAAATTTGGTTCTACTATTGCCTGTCAGCATGAGAGAAACTCATCTACAGGTCAATTAAAAGATTTAATGCCTGTTGTTAAGAACAGTACTGTTCTGGATGTAATCAAGGGCAGAACAGATTCAGTAGATAAAACAAAAAATTCAGGAGAGACCAAAAAGCAAGTATTTTGGCAAACTGCTATAAAAGATCAAAGACCAAAGCCAAAAATTCAAATATATGGCATTGTAATTGAAGGATTACTGGACATAGGTGTAAATGTAACAATACTTCTACTAAAACCTGGCGTCCAGATTGGCCTCTTCAGGAGGTAACTGTTCAGCTTTTAGGGATTGAAACTTTATCTCTGCTGTGGGATGTCTTTCTGTACACTGTGAACATGTTTTGCTCTGATTCGTTGATAAATAAAGCTGTTTGGCCAATGGCAAGGCAGAATCAGGTTAGGCAGTACATTTAATCTGGAGAGAGAGGAGAAGAAAGGAGAGTGGAGAGACCTAGCCTGCTGCCCAAGGAGCAAAAAGATGCCATCAGACCATGGTCACATAGATGAATAGAAATGGGCTGAGTTAAGTTATAAGAGTTAGCTAACAAGAAGCCTGATCAATAGGCCATACAGTTTGTAAACAATATAAGCCTCTGTTTGTTTACTTGGGACTGAGTAGCTGTGGATACAGGTGGGAGAGATTTGTCCCAACTGCAGGGCCACGCAGGACCAGAGAAACTTCTGGCTACATATCTTAGGTAAAACAAAGTGCAAGTTGGGTCAAGTATAGAGAGCCAGAAGGACAGGTAGAAAAATTAAAGCCATATGTGGCTAACATATCACTGCATTTATGGGGATATTATTTGTTGCAGCAATGGCAGAAACAGATTAACATTCCTCAGATTTCAGAAACAAAACATAAAGATACTTCTGAGATAAATATTAAAAGGTGTCATCAGGAACCATCACAGACTGTTAAGGTTGTACATAAGCAGGACACAACACCTGTTGGTATTCCAAAGGTACCAACAGTCCTACCTTTAAAATGGTTAACTGACAATCCTGTGTGGGTGGAACAATGGCTTCTGACATCGGAAAAATTATAGGCACTAAAACAGCTGGTATAAGGGCAGCTAAATGATCAACATATTGAAGAATCAACCAGTCCTTTTAATTTTTCTATATTTGTTATTAAAAAGAAATCTGGAAAATTGAGAATAGTAACAGAACTGAGAGATATAAATAAGGTAATTCAGCCAATTGGCTCTTTGCAGCCTGGAATTCCCTTGCCTTCTTTATTACCTAAAGGATGGTATATTATAGGATTGATTTAAAAGACTGCTTTTTTGCTATACCTTTACAAGAACAATTGGCTCTTTGCAGCCTGGAATTCCCTTGCCTTCTTTATTACCTAAAGGATGGTATATTATAGGATCGATTTAAAAGACTGCTTTTTTGCTATACCTTTACAAGAACAGGATAGAGAAAATATTTGCCTCATAGTACCTACTTATACTCATTCCCAGCCTATTAAGAGGTATCATTGGAAAATTCTTCCTTAAGGAGTGCTAAACTGGCTCACCTTGTATCAATATTTTATACAAGAGCCATTTCAAATAATTTGTAAACAATTTACTGTTTATCAATATAATTTTCCATTACATGGATGATACATTATTGGTTGATTCAGATGCAGATATCTTAAAAAATGTTTGATGAAGTAAAGAGAATTTTTCCTTTTTGAAATTACAAATTGCTCCTGAAAACCTGCAAGGATGAGATTCTATTAATTGTTTAGGATATAAGATAGGTTTTTCAGGAAATTCAACTGAAGAAAGTACAAATAGGAGAGATCAATTACAAACTCTTAATGTTGGCATGTAGAAGATTGCAAAGAGATCCACATATATTGCCATGCACAAAACTCAAGTCCAAGTGGATCAAAAAACCTCAACATAAATTAAGTTACACTAAACTTGATAGAAATTAGGAAGTAGCCTTGAATGCATTGGCACAAGAGAACACTTTAATAAGGTGTACAAAAATGAAAGAAAGGAATCCATGTTTTATTGTCTACAGGTGATATGATCCTATACATCAGATACTCTGAAACTTCACTATAAACCTTTTCTAATTGACACTTTCAGCAGAGTATTAGGGTGCCATATGAACATGAAAAATACCAGTAACTTTCTAAATACTAATAATGAACTTAAAGAGAATGAAACCAAGAAAAAACATCTTATTCACAAAAAATGAATAGATAATAAAAATATGACATATACACATAATATGGTTTTATTCAGTCATAAAAAATAAAATTATGTTGTTTTCTGGAAAATGGATAAAGAAGGAAATCATATTCAATAAAGTAAGCTCAGCAAATATAAAACCCTATTTTATTTCTTTTATGGGGTCCAGATTTTACATAGATAAATGTTGCTCTAATCCCACCTGACAGAGCAGGGACACCTGACATGCAACAGCTGTCACATGATAACCAGGGGAATGGTTAGGACAGCAAGGGAGGGGGAACTTACCACCCACCCACTGTTGGATGAGGAGCTCAGGCATCAGGAGGCCTGAATGTTAGAGAACTGAGATGGGGATGGGGGTCTTGTAGACTGAATCCTGGGTTTTGGCACCAATGAAAGGAAAAGTATTGGCTCAGGACCCCCAAGACCAAATTCTCAGGCCAAGTTCTCAGCACAAAGGAGATTTATTTGCCCCAGAAGGACAGAGGACAGGGATAAGGGACAAAGACAGGAGATAAAGGAAGAGGGAGAAGGGGAAAGAAACAATGGAGAGTGGAGAAAGGGAAAACCTAGAGGGGTCAGGGGCATTTGTCCTGGAGTAGGACAAAAGACTGCCTCTGGATAGAGAAGAGACAGATGTGGCACATAGGGCAATGGTGGTTTATAAAGGAACAGAGGGAAATCCCATGTTAGAATGAGGTGTTTAATTTTATTTGGCATGTTAATTAGGAGAGCCAAAGGGGGCTTTTTATTGCTAAATTTGATCCTTTGATAGCTGTACATTGGTAGTCATCCTCAGGAGGAGGGATTGGCTAAATAAGGGAATAGACCTTGGGAATAGCTTCAGGAATGTAATCTAACAGTTTTTTGGCAAGGCAAACAGAGTTGGGGAGAAGGGAAAGGCTGGCCGAACCACATGCTGGAGTGGGCTAGAGTCTCTTCATGTATTTCATGTATATTCTAATCCACTACTCTATCCCACTCATTTCCTTACTGTTATTCTCACACCTCTGGCACACACACACACACACACACACACACACACACCCCCTCAGGCCATTTATCTATAAGGCAAATGAGATTGTACAGGCTTCAGCTGCATTCATTAATTATGCTTCCAATTCTCCTGTAATTTCTGTCTTATTCAGAGACACAACCATATTGTCCAATGATTATCATATTAATCTCTTTTCCACTTTATATAAACTTAGTACCCATGGGTTTCAGATGACTTCTCTAACCTCTCTTTAATCTTGTTTGTTTTTCAGCCTTGTCAGGTTTTCTTTACATTTTGCCTTCATGTGCACTTACTGTAATGGCTGTAACAGGCATCATATCCGATGTTAGTTCCTCTTCTGCTCTTCAATATTCATTTTAAAATCAAATGGCATTCAGAATTATTAAGGTGTATATGTCATACTTTGTAAAACTGCTTTACCCATATATTGCACCTATATGTACTGCCAGTGGTGAGGCCTGTGGAAATATTAAGGAGAGAAGACCAGATAGAGCGTCTTCTACCAGTGTTTCCCAGTTCTCATCTCCATGAGAAAATAACTCAGACATGGAACAAACACTGAGTACCAAGCAAAGGAGCATTTGTTATCAAAGTTGCATAATAGAGAGTGATTGGGAGCTTCTTAAGTAAGAGTTAAATTGTACAGGCTTTAAATTGTGTGCTTTTTATCAATTCCAAAAGATATTGAGTGAGGTTACATATTGGATTGTAGGTTATTTTTGATTAGGAAGACTTAACTAAACCATTTCATTTGTTTGTCATGTCAAAATGTAGATTAAAATGTTAGACATGTCTTTGGTTTAGTTTCTTTGTAACATAAAACCCAGTTTTGTGGTTTCTAAACCCCACACCTAGAGATTGTATGTTTTAATTTGTAATTTCCTGTTCTCCCCATAATCTGTCTTGCTTTTGTTTATGTTTTTCCCTCATACTCCTCTCTCCTCACCAAAATCCTATCTCAAAACTTGAGATTAATATCCTCAGGTAATGATAAGTTCAATAGCCCCTTGCCTCTTTGCCCTTTTGTCTGTGTGTGGTGAAAAAGCAAGAAGCCACACTTTGGGTGCCTATGTATTGAACTTAGATTTTCCAGTACCCAGAATTATAAGCCCCAAATTCTGTTCATTGTAAATTTTTAGTCTCTGGTAGTTGGTTACAGATCAGAATGAAGAAGATAGAAAATGGTGCAGGGAGCTGAAGTGTTAATGAGAAACACCTGATAATGTGGAAACAGCATAACAAATATTGAAAAGAAGTTGGAAGGACATGAGGATCAAGCTCACATTACCACAAATACAATGCTATGGGCATTTTTGGTGAGAACCCTGACTAAGAGAAGAATTCTGAGAGTATTTGTAACTTTTGGGAGATGAATTGAGTTGTCATGCTTCAAATATCTATGGACATATGCGTACTGTTTGCAGTCCAGTGAAAACTAAGGTAAAAATGAGGAACAAGGTGTTGAAAAACAGATATAAGGCCCTTCTTATGAAGAAGCAAATAACATCACTAAATTGTTGGTATAGAAGAACAGAACAAAGATCAGACAAGAAGGATTAGATAGAGTCGGCAATGAGCTCAGCATTGGAGCACCTGCTTAGCATGCAAGAGGGTCCAGGTTTAATCCTCAAAAGAAGCAAAATGAATAAAAATATGAAATTATAATCTGACTTCACCTATATGTTTTATATTAATCAGTGATGAATAAATTTCAAAAACAGAAACACTTGGACTCGTTTATATCAGTGAATCATATGAAGTATGTAAGAATATCTTCAGATGTATGGAAGAAAGTAAGAAAATGATACCTGATTTAAAGTAATTTCTTTCTAAAAATAAAAACATATCATACTTCGTAATTGATTCTCTGAGGCCATCTTACCTTACATCCAAATCCTTATTGAGACATTAGAAAAAATAAAATCTGCAAACAAATGCTGTGGGATGTTCTGTATGGCAAATGTGTTGCTAATAAAACACTGATTGGCCAGTGGCTAGGCAGGAAGTATAGGCGGGACTAACAGAGAGAATAAAAAGAGCAGGAAGGTGGAAGGAGAGGTTGCCAGACGCTGCCAGCCACCGCCAGGACAAGCAGCATGTAAAGATGCCGGTAAGCCACGAGCCACGTGGCAAGGTATAGGTTTATGGAAATGGATTAATTTAAGCTATAAGAACAGTTAGTAAGAAGCCTGCCACGGCCATACAGTTTGAAAGCAATATAAGTCTCTGTGCTTACTTGGTTGGGTCTGAGCGGCTGTGGGACTGGCAGGTGAAAGAGATTTATCCTGACTGTGGGCCAGGCAGGAAAACTCTAGCTACAAACAAATATCTCTTATCTCTCAGAAAGAACTATTAACATATGAAATCCAACAATATATAATAGAATTTTTGACCATGGCCAACTGAGCTTTATCTAGATGTGGTAAGCCTGCTTAACAGGTGAAAATGAGTGAACATACATTATATCAGTACACTAAAAAGAAAATCATATAATTATATCCCTCAGATACTAAGGCATTTTGACCAAATCCAAAAACTCAATCCTGATTTTAAAAAATCTCAGCATATAGGAAAAAGCGGGAACATCCTTCAATTTGGTAAAAAAGCATACGCAAACAACGTACAGGCAACAATTTATTTAATATTGAGAAACAGAAACAGAGCAATAATCTCACCTTTTTTTTTACTATTATTCAATACTCAACTTGAGGTCTTAGCTAATAAACAAGATAAAAATGAAAATAAAATGTGTGTGCAGAAAGTAATAACTAAAAAGACAACTAACTTTACTCATAGATAATATGACTTAATGTGCAGAAAATCCTGAAGAGTGAACAACAAAAGCTGCAATGAACTGGCATGAATTAAAAAAAAATTTCCATTATAAAGTTAAAATAAAAAAGTACTCTTTGTATATCAACAAAGAATAAGTGAGTGATATTTCAAATTAAAACACATTACTATTACATGAATACCCAAAAAAACCAGTTAAATGTAAACATAACAAAATATGTACAAGACTTAGTTAGATGAAGAAGACTGTAAAATTCTGATGGACAGATTAAAGAGTATGTAAATTAATGAAGCCATACTCTTTAATTTATGCTGTTAAAATTCTAATTGCCCTATGGATCCCTGGATGAGAAGAATCAACAGAATGTGCATGCAACTATATTATAAAAAATTTCATGACATTGACTCATGTAGCATAAGGCGTCTGGACAATGCTCAGCTATGTGCTGCAAAGGCTGAGAACTATTTCCCGATCCAGGAAGGATGCCTTTGCAGTCACAATCTAATCCTGAAAGCCTTGGGCGTTTGCTGGAATTGAGTTCATGTTGAGTGTCTGAAGAGCTGGACTCTGTCAGCAGGTGGCAAAAGCAATAGAAGCAATCACTGGGAAAAGTAAGACTTGACACCCTGTATGTTGCATTCATCCCACTTCTTCCTTAGAGCAGTTTACCCCATTGATAATCTCACTCTTATTCAGGGCAGGCGCTTCCTCACTATTGACTGTCTGACATGTCAAACCCTATCTGAAAAAGTCTTCATCGTCATTCATTGTACAAGTTCTAGGAATCTTCTACCTAGTCACGTTGTCACTTCAGATCAACTATCACACTAGCTCTTTACAGCTTGGTCATCATAGATTCACTATAATCTAACAAAACCCCCAACAAGTTATTTTCTGAATAAAAAAACAAACAGTTTATATGAAAGATGAAAAGGTACAGAACAATCACGCAACATTAGAGGAGGAAAATAGAACACTGACAGCTCAAGCCTTAATAAAAAGATACATCAATCAATGAAATATGGTATTGATGGAGGCTTTTAAAAATCAGTGGAAAATGGGATCCAAATGTATATCATGTAAATAGAATTAAGGAGCAAAGACATTGTCATAGAGGAAAAGATAGACTTTTTTCAGTGTGTGTTTCTAGAAATATTCATATTCACATCCATATATATTTTAAAAATCTTGAGGTATACCTAATCTTTTAAAAAATGAACTCAAAGAAAAATATGGGACAGGAAAAACACAGATAAATCTATGCATCTACTGCTAAATGTAATACACCTATTATTATATACTAATTAATTACTAATTAATATTATATATTAATATACTGCTTAGGTACTCTTAATGTCTATAAACCCAAGAAAGTGGTATTTTAAAGTCTATTTCATAAATTACTAAAATGTTTTAAATACAACTTAGATGATATTTGATCCCCTGAAGCAAATATTTTAAAGAGATTATAAATATCTAAAATACTTTAGGCATAGTTCATTTAGAACAACACTCTTTAATTCATAATATAATTTTCATTAAGCTATCAAATTAAACACTGACTACATTAATGTTAATACTCCTAAACATATTCATAAGAAGTAATAAATTAAATTTTATCATATAAAACAGTCAAGGATAATAAAATTAAAAAACAAGAAATGTTTTATATTAATCAAATATTTTGGTATACAAATAAATCTGGTTAAATTAATTGACATGGTTGTGTTTTAAAATAATCCCTATGTACAAATGATTAATTTAAGATTTTCATTAAGGCTGTGATACACACAAAATGATAAATATGCTTACACAAATATTTGTCAAATATGTTAATGTTACTTTTCTTTTCATAATTGAAATTGCAGAAGATACAACCCCACAAATTGTAACATTCATAATGTAAGTAAGCTTACTTCATCCATGTCTTTTAAAAGTTTATTCATTTAGTTTCAAAAGTTTATTCATAGCTAAGACAATATAATACATCTTAGTGATAAATTTTAACTAAGAGTTGTGTCATTAATATGTAAAAACTATTTACTCTATGCCTGTGCTCTCCCCTCTTAAAAGAAAGAAAAGAAAACAACTTTCTCCCCAAGTTTCTTATTTTTGCCAATTTAAGACCACATAAAGACAGGAGGCTAAAAAGAAAAAAAAAATAATCTCCAGGATTTCTAACATGTTTTGCTTGAGTTTCAAATACAGCTTCCTATTAATTTATTTGAAATATAGATATCTTGTTAAAAAGTACAGATTTTCTAAATTCTGCCAGCTCATATATATATATATATATATATATATATGAGACACTATAAACAAATCAAGTAAAATTTAAGTTATTAAAATTTATGAATGTAAAATATGTTTGGTAAGAAGATTTTATATGAATTTTAAAAGTAAACTTTTATATGAGAGGGGATTTGATATGTCCATTTTATTTTAAGGTAAAAGATTTTTCCAAAATAAAAATAAAAAGAGATTGAAAAAAACTGAAAGTTAATGTGTATCATAAAATGATTTCTAAAACTTAAAACTTGGCAATAGTACATCGAGCCAGTGAGATGGCTCACTGGGTAAAGGTACCCAAGGATCTGAGTTTGATCCTTAGAATTCACATGCTAGAAGGAGAAACTGACTTCTACAAGGTATCCTCTGAACTTCCACATATATGCTGTGGCTCACATATCCCCAACACATATACACATGCACACAAACACAATTTAAGCAAATATAAAAGTAATATCGATATATAAAAACTTGTTTATGGAGCAAGGATTTTATGTTTTATCAAAATAACTGCTAATGGTTTTTAAACAGGAAACTCTGTCCTAAAAGAATAAAAATTTCTTTAAAAGTATTTGTCAAGCTTTATCTTAGTGTTATACAACTAACTTTACTCATTCTGCAATACTGTTATAACCAACAGTCTCAGTTTTCAATAACCGTAGTTAGATCCCAATCAATGAAGCTAAAAAGGCTAAAAGGAAAATAAATATGCTGGCCATTGCTTCTAGGTCAACAGATTATCAAGGGAGCAGAGGAGGAGGCACCTGTAAGAGTGTCTTAGAGCTCCAGTAAATCAGCTGTCTTCCTGATCATAGAGGACAAGGAGAGAGATCTCCAGGATTGTACTGTAACCAGTGCACACTCCACATGATGAGGACCATCACAGAAGGAAATTTTTCAATGCTTCCAAGGAAAGCCATGGTTAATGTGCCCTGACCCATCCCAACAAATGACATAACTTGTAAAGAAAAATTAAAAGAGCCAACAAAAGAAGGCTGAGGGGAAGTGGATTTTAGCTCCCAGCTTTCTGAGTACAGCACTGTTTAAAGATTCAATTTCTGTTTTGTTGTTAATTCTTGGAGGTGCCATGGACCAAAGTCTGATTTTGCTATGAGCCTTAGGTTCTGGTAACATTACAACATTAAAATTCCATCTGTGGCTTTAGCATGTCACAGTTGCTGTGTGCCTCTAATTTTCATCATTGCTCATTCTACTCTAGTTTCTGTGTCTGTTGTACTTGTCTGTCTACCCAATGCCCCCTTTTCACTTACTTGTCTCCTGAAAGCCCAGTACCTGTCTTCAGGTTGTTGCTCCAGAGAGAAGTGAGAGGAGATCATGCCCCTTGCTCAAGGCTGCCAGGCTGCTGACCATCAGCTGAGGCTCTATGAGGGCCTGGGCTGAACTCCTCCTAAGGACCAGGTACCTCCCTTTTCCTTCCTGTTCACTGAGGCTTTGTTTCTTTCATGCTTATATATTTTTTTCTTGTCTCACTAGAATCAGGGTCCCTTGTGTAAGTTCCTGTAGCTAGATAAACTAAAAACATTGTTTGAGGAATAATCTCAAAGACAGATTTATTGGAAATTTAGAGAAATAAACAAGGGAGGTCACCTGCAATTCTTATTAGCTGCCAAGAGGAGGGGGTTGGGTAAGTGGAAGAACGTCATACTTTCTGAATCAGAGCTTTAAATAAAAAAAGCAAGCAGCCTCAGCAATGGTGTTAACAGGCTTGTAGTTACATCCTGTACCCCAACAAGCCAGGTTCTGCCATCCATCCTTGGTAAGCCAAATAAATAGCAAAAAGCAGGAAAAGGTTTCCTTCAATGTGGGCACATATGGAAAAAGCATAAAGAGATTCAGAGACATCTCACCCTCCCCTATGTTTATCTTTGTGGTCCTTAAAGGAAGTAAGTTTTCAATTGAAGGAAGAGATGTATAAGTAAGCAATCTGGCCAAGGTAGGGCCCAGTGAGTATCATTGTCTCAGCTCCAGTTTCTCCTGTGAGGTCACCTGCAAGGCAAGCCACTGGGCACTGTCCTGAGGGACTCTCTTAATCAGACAGTTTGAACTGTTAAGACCTAGGTAAGGCCAACAACCTTCCGATGGTTGCCCACTTAAAAGGACATGGGAGAAGGACAGTTTGGCTTTCCACTGCCTGTTTCATTCTTGCTGGAAGTTTGTCTGTTCCACTGCTGTCACTGCCCCCTTTACTGAATTACTCAGAAGAATGTAACTCTCCTTTTGATCTTTTCTGTCCCTTTTGTGAGCATCATTTCCCTGACAGTTTAGACTTTATTCTTTTTCTAAAGCTGTCCTTCCTGCTAGATGGCTGCTTATCCACCATGCGGCTGACCTCCATGCAGCATAAATCTAAGACATGACCTTTTCTCTCTCTGCTCCTACATTTACACCCTGTCTGCCCTGAGGTTTTTCTTTTAAATACAAATAAAATTTCCTTTGAGTTTCTTTTTGAGGCTATTCTTAAATTATTTTATTAATGAGACAAAGAGCTCTAATAGGGCACCAAAACTTCAATATTAATGGCTACAGTTTCACTTCACCCTGGTAAATCTATAGGGTAACACTTATCCATTCCCAGAAACCATCACTTCCAAGTCTGTGCTTTGTGGGTGGTGCTCATTGAATGAAAAAATAAAATGAGGACAGGACATGACTAGGTATGGTAGATGAGAAAGTTTATTGTAGATATGAGGCAGAAAATAGTCAGAGGCATCTGGAAGTGGCCAGACTAAACATGGCCATTGGGGGAGGTGGAAAAAGGAAGAGAAGATGGAAGGAGCAAGTAGAGGAGCTGTGACCCTAAAGAACAAGAAGCCAAAAGACTGTGTGTCCAAAATGGCTGAGGTTATACAGGGAAGAAAATGTGGAGAAAGAAAAGCAGAAGCTCAGGTCGAGGGCTGGAGAGATTCACTTTAGGGGATAGGTTGAGAAGTGCTGAGAAGATCCAGGACTCTGCAACAGGTAACTGTGATCCTGGGGGATGGTGGGAGAATCTGGAAGCTAGTATCTGCCTTGATATGTTAAATAGACATCTCAGCCATTTGTCCAGAGATTGAGAGCTTACATTAGTACTACTCACAAGGTGTTGTTGACCTGTTCTGTACTCGTAGGAGTGCGAGTACCTTCCATTATGAAACCAGAGTCCAGAGTAGCTTGTAAAACAGACTCTTTCAGGACAAGGCCCAGCATGAAAAACCCATGCTGTAGTTCTTTCATTTGTATATTAATATATACAGAAGGATTTTTTTCTATTTACTCTTCCCAGATAATTCCAGTGAACCAGTGAATCTTGAATAAATAAAAAACAAAATTTCCATGATCTTTCTCTATCTTCTCAATGATTTATATTTTTACTTTCTGTTCAGTCTTGCATTAGTGTTTCTGTGTTTTGGTATTTAAAAGCTATGATCCAAGAAGAGTTAGGATCTGTCTTCTATACCTGGGATTTCAGAGAGTGAGACAACACTGACTATAAATGTAGGGAGCACAGTATTGTGCTTTATGAAGTAGACAAAGACTTCTCTCCACAGTACAAACAATCAATCAAACAAACAAACAAACAAACAAACAAAAAACAACTAAATTGACAACAGCAACAACAAGATGTTCTTACCTCAATGGGAATAAGATGATTTACTCTACAGCTAAACATGAGTGATGATTCAACTTGCTGCAAATATTGTATTCCAGTACGGTAGCAATTCAATAAAGTTTTCATAATCACAGAGACATGAAAATCATGAATAAATTCACTTTTCAACCCATTGTTGGAAACATGAGTGAGGCAGGCTACATCAAAGGGAGGAAATCTCTGCTTAGGGCCTCAGATCCTATCTGATGATATTTTTAACCTTTGAGTTGGTAGAATCTAAGGGTTTGCTTGTATTTTCTGATTTACTTATCTCACAGTTACAAAGTTGTTAGGTCTAATACAGAAGTGGACACAAAGCACTATTTAGAGGCTAAGATAGCCCAAAATAACTTAGTGACGACGTACAGCATTTTAATTCCTCAAAATAATTAGAATTCTAATCAGTCAGCTTTGGAGGAAGCTTAATGTAGATTTAGCCTTCCCTTACCTCCCCTCCTGGAAACTTCAGTTAACATTTCCTGTTATTTAAGCCACCCCTGACCTGCTACTGAACAGACACATTCAGTTTCATTTCTCAGTCAAAGCTCATTTCCAGGAAATGCTTATTTATAACCACAGGTAAAAGGAGTGTTGTCGGTCAGCTGAATGTCTGTTGATTAACCAATGTTTTTGTTTGTTTGTAAACTAATTTCTCCTACACTTTCCTGTTTCTTTCATTTTTTCTTTTACTCTCACTAATTTGAAGTAAGAAGACTTGGTGGCACAGTCCCTTTTCTGTTGTGTTCAGTGCATTGTGAAAGCTTCCCCAGGCCTCAATATTATTGTTTATGGAGACTGGCATGTTATTTAGAGTAGAGCCAGCATGAAAGGAAAAATGCTTCACTCCATCTATCCCGGGATGGGCTGAGTCCCAAAGGACACTTTAGACAACAGCTGTGTAAGTAGCAGACCGAATATTGGTAAGCTAGGAGCCTCCTCTGGAGAGAGTCAAGTACCCTCCTTACTCTCTGTTAACCTACACACTTTCTCTAGAAAGGTGGTTATTTGTCCTGTAGACAAATATCTAAATAATGTATGCATGGAGGTAAAAATGTTTTCACATTCAAATGAAAGTTGTTTAGCCACAAATCTCCCAGGAATGTATTTTAAAAATATTATTTTCCTAATGAATTACTTTAGGTTTCATGGAGTATTTCAACCTCCTATATGTTGTAACTTCTTGGAATTTCCTTCCAATCTAATCATATTCTAAACTGGAGAACATTTAAGTTACTTATAAATTCATAGTCCATTTCCAGCTCTAATCATTCAGGTAAATGGTTATTTCCCTTTTAACTGCCTTGGAGAAAATGTCTCCAGCTTCCCCCAAATCCTTCTTCCAAACCCCAGTTCTGATGGTTTTCGTTTTGGAAGATGTCATACTGTCCTCAGCCCTGAACTCATCCAGCTGTAGACTTCATTTGCTGTCCACACTCTTGGGCCTTGTACATAGCCTTAAAATGTCTTAACTTGCACCTCACTGAAGAATCTCAGGGTAGAGGACAGAGCTCCTGGTGAACTAACTTCTCTCACCAGTGAACTATGTAGCTAGTACTTGGCATGAAGGAAGCAGTGCAAATGTAGAGAGCTCCAAGGAACCATTTTCCAAGGCTGAGCAATTTTATGCAAAGAGGGATCTGAGGCAGGCTGTTATTTAAGAAAGAGATCTATTAGATCAGATAGGTAACCACACAACAGGGCTGTGGGGGTTTGAGGAGAGTTCAGACCCTCAGCATATATCCCTGCCAGGGACACTATAGACTGTGTGTCACCTAATTTGCATTTGCATTCTATGGCCTTGGCATTGGAGCTTGGCATTTCCCTTTAGATACAATCTATGTCTAGTTAGGATATATCCTTGGGAGAGACTGACAAGGATTCCCACTAGCAAATAGACCCTTGGATATTTTTTTTTTT
>CABHPR010145524.1:10887-58148 GCA_902168415.1 Peromyscus melanophrys
CTGACCGTGGCCTGTGGAGCTGGGCTGCTGCGGGGCCTGTGGCTGACTGGGGCCCCTTGCCTGTCTGCAAGCAGTGCTGCTGCTAGGCATCGACACTAAGCCGGCTTCACTCCCTCTCTGTTTCCTTCACCCTGACTTCTTTGGGTGGCTCTTACTCTCTTGTCTTCCCATAATGCTCTTTGTGCTGGACCCCATGAACAGCACTGGAGCTGCAGAGGTCCTGGAAGCCAGCCTGCCCATTTCTAGTCTAGTCTGAGGCCCCCTTTCTGGGCTCAGGCCATTGTTCTGGCCTGTCTCTAAAGGTCAGCTTGCTTTTTCTGAGTTCTGGTCAGGTCCATTTCTGGGAAGCTGACCTAATGCTATACATGTAGTGCAGCCCAGCAAGAAACCACCCCCTAACCCCAACCCTGGTAGCCCAGAAGTGGGACCTCTCCGCTGTGACTGTGTGCTGGGGGCAGCTGGCTCAGCTGAAAAGATATGGCCCTCAGATAGTTTAGTCAGGAACAAAACTGCAGTATTTATTTTCTTCAGAAAAAAAACATTTAGAGTTTTTTTTTTTTTTTTAAGCTCCTTCGTGTAGATGGAATCTAGGTATGTTATTGTTTAAGAAAAAAAGTGTTTGTGGTGCATCAGTCACCCGTTTAGTTCTGAACATGATTTATGTGAGGAAATGGTTTTTTTAAAAAAAAATTAAGCTGGAGATATATCCCTGTACGATGCTTCTGTGAAAATGCGGCTTTGTCCAGGCTGTTAATGCAAGTTGTAACAGTGCGGCAGGGAGGCAGTGTTTACATGTTACATTCCTCCGTGCAGTCAAAATAAGCCTGGAGGGTCTACAGTAGCATTTCTGTATTTTATCAGCTTGGGCTGGGGCAGAGGGGGAGGCCCTGCTCACACTTGGAGGGGCTGTTTCTGCTAGATTTATTTGCCTTATAAATATTCCCTGTGTTTATTTTAACTCGCCTTTAAAATGGAGCTGAAATTAATATGGATCCCAGGGCTGTCCCACTGGCCCCAGGGTGCCTCCCAGAGCCGGGTGACACTCTGACACGGCTCTTCCAGGAGGCCAGGTCAGCAGCCAAGGGCGCATGGCACCTCTGGCCTGGGCCTGCAGTGGGCACTGTGGCTGGCTGACAGTTGCTGAGGAAGGACCACATGGTCTTAGCCCCAGAACCTTGGTGGGATCAGCAGACTTCCAGAGCTCTCCTTCCTTCTGTTTACCTGGGCCCAGGCAGCAGCCAGGATTTATTTTCTAGTGCATTTATGTGGGGCGTGGTGACCAACGCCACTAGTTACCCATGAGGTGCAGTGAGCTCAGTATGGCAGCTATAACTGTCTGGGCTTCCACGATTACCTCCCACTGCCTTTGCCCCTGGGCATCAAGTGAGGGGCCCCTTTCCTCCTTGGGTGACCTCTCAGTCTCAGAGACCCCAGGGCTGGGCAAATGGCAGAGATGGGGTGCTTATGTCTGAGCCCTATCCATAGGAGACATGGTTAGGTGACAACCTTCACCCAGCAGCTGGGTGCTGGCCAGGCAGGGTCACACCTGCCAGCTGTAGTAGATTGAGCACCTGGCAAGAACCCAGGCTGTTAGCAACTTCGTAGAAAGAACCCTGAGCTTGCAGAGGTGGCCTCAGACTCCTTGTCCTGTCTTAGAGGGGCAGAGGCTGGGCAGTATGAGGCCCACGGTAGGACCGCGAGTTGGCCCCTGCCCAGTCTTGGCCACCAGTGTGTGCTGGGCCTTGTTGTCTTTCCATCGGATGGAGAAGGGAGGAGGCGGGTAGCGAGGCCACAATACAGGGAAGAGTAGGTGGTGAGATAATGGCCACCGTGGACAGGCACCCACTGCCAGTGAGGACAGTGAGAGTGTGGAAGCTGATCCCCTGTGGTAAAACTGTCCCACTGATCTAGCAAGGCCCTACAGTGGGAGGATGTGGAGGTGAGAAAAGTGAGCCCTGCTTTAGGGCTGCAGGACTTGACATTGGGGTTCACGTACAGATCGCGGGGCCTGAACCAGGTGTGTGGCGACAAGGGAGTGGCAAGAGCTGGCCCTGCCTCTAACCCTGCAGCTCAGACTGTCTCCTGCATGCCCAGACCTCCAGAGAGCCTCTGTGCCCCACAGACTCTCAAGCCTGACCCCCAACTGACCTGGCCCAGCACTCCTGACCCCTCTTTTCTGTATTTCTAGATACCCAAACCATGAAACAGGGTCCCACAGCCACTCTTCCACACCCCCTTTACCCCCTGTAGGCTGATCAGTGGCTGCTGTTGCTAGGCTCAGTTTCTGGTCCCTGAGCTGGCACACTCAGGACCGTGAGGAGGCCACAGTGAGCGAGCCATGGCTCTGCAGCTTCTCTCACACTGGGCCTGAGCCCCAGCAGCTGAGCTGCTGTTTCTAGGTAACAGTCACAACCTGCTTTGTTCCTGCTGTCCCTTCACACTGCTTCTGGTCCCCAAAAGGCTTACGGAGCTTAGGGGCCAACCTCTACCTCTGCTGTTAGATCCATCAAACCATCCTGGCTACACACCACACTAGTCCTAGAAATGGTGGTGGCTGAGGCCAGCCCATGACTGTCCACTCCTGTGTGCCCGTGCCAACCTGAGGCTGTCTGTCTTGGGGCACTATGAAGCAGAGTGTTTTGCATTATGAGACAGGGTCTCTAATGCAGGCTAGGCTGGAGCCTACTGTAGCCCAAGCCAGCCTCACCTCATGACAGCCCCACCTCACTTTCCTGAGTGCTGTGACTACAGGTGTGGGTCAGCATGCCGGACTAGAGACTTCTTATAATGGGCCAATTTAATGCCACCGTCCGAGTTGGTCTGGAAGTAGCTTTAGTCTGACCCTCTTAAGTTGGGAAGCTGCCCAAGGTACTATGGCCATTTTTCTCCCATGCTAAGCACACAGGGGTTAGAAAGGTATGTTTTATATTAGAATAGCCACTTAGAGCCATGGCTTCCTAATAGTCTCATTTTCTGCCCAGTTTCTGTCTATTTCATGTGATACTCCGGTGAGGCAGAAGCGAGAGCAGCTGTCAGCCTGGGACTTGATTCTCAGCTTTTCTGCTTGTTTGCCTGTGTGGGGCCAGGACCTTGGGTAGTTCCCGCTACTCAGGGCTTGGCCCAAGGGCAGACCCCAGAGGGTTGGGTGGTGCTGGCAGGTCCAGGCAAATCTGGAGCCAGCTCCACTAGGATGGAGGATTTGTGGTGTCTCCTCTCTGGAGCTGCTTTCCTGGAGTGTCTGTGGCTCAGGGCTTTGACTGGCACTTCCTGGACTGGTAGTACTACCAAGGGGCCAGGTGCTCCTGTGAGACTGTCACTTGTGTGGGTGTGCCTCCCGGAGAGAGGATTAGGGTCCTGCCGGCTGAGAGGCAGACTGAACACCCTGTAAGCCTAGCTTCACAGGTCTGTGTTAATGCCCTTGTTTCTGCTTCCTCCTGGCTTTCAGTTCTGACAAGCAAGCTACCCTGTGATTAGACTAATCTCACGGTAGTCATGCATCCATGGAGAGTGTTGGCACACTAAAAGGCACAGAGATCACCCACACACACACACACACACACACACACACACACACATCGATTGGGTTCAAGGCTACCAGGTATAGAATGATGACTTCTGGTTGAGCAGACAGAGATCTGGCCTCAGGGTCTTTAAATACAGTGTTAACTCTCAAGCTCCCAGACCTTCCTCCAGACTGCCAGCTCTGCTGTCCCCTGTGGCTGGGTAGCTACACTGGTCACTGTGCCTTTGTAGCTGGTCCTGGGTGAGTATGGCCAGTAGAAACCAGTCTACAGCTTCCAGCCTCTGGGAACTGACTCCGAATCTGGAAGCTTCACGTTTTATCTCTGCTTTTGTTCCAGTCTCCTCCCCTTCCTCCCCTTCCTCCCCTCCCCCCCCCTTTCTCCTCCTCCTCCCCCTCCTCCTTTCCCCACTTCTCCTCTTTCTCCTCCTCTTCCATCTCCTCCTCCTCCTCCTCTTCCTCCTCTTTCTCCTCCTCCTCTTCCCCCTCCTCCTTTCTTCTCCTCTTCCCCCTCCTCCTCCCCCTTCTACCCCCTCCTCCTCTTCCCCTCCTCCTCTTCCCCCTCCCCTTCCTTCTCTTCCTCCTCCTCCTTTCCTCTTCCTCCTCCTCCTCCTCCTCTTCTTTTTCCAAGGGTCCAGGCTGGCTTCAGACTCTGTGTAGCTCAAGTTGGCCTTGAACTCATGATCTTCCTACCTCCACTTCAAAAGTGCTGGGATTACAGGCATGCATGCCCATTCCTAGAACTGCAGTCCTCTGACTTCTTTTGTTCATCTTTCAAGAATAAATGTTCCCATTAATTGGTCAATTAGAGGGAGAGGTGGAGTAAACCAATGCTAACTATCATCCTGGCTCATAAAATAAATGGCCCAAGGTCACTGTCCATTCAAGCAAGATGTGAGCTTTTGTGGATTTCAGTGCACACACTCAAGACTCCCCCACCCGCAGGAATGTGCCTGCCTGTGGGTGTCTGTCTTCCCCGTGTGTGCTCTGGAGTTGGCAATTTGGAGTTGGTGGCCTGAGGGCTGGGGACACCTGAGAAATGGTTCCCCACCTTCTGTTGTGGGGCCACCTCAGAAGGAGGTCCACAGTGCTCATGGGGCTCTGTGGGAGCAGATGGTGATCCCTGGCTGCCTGCCCACCGTCTCCTACACCCAGCCTGCTTTGTGGGAGGCTGGGAGGCACACGTGGACTACAGAAACAGAAGAATCAGGTTCTGGAGACTGCTTGCTCCATGTTCAGCAATGTGGTAGGAGGGCCTAGGAATGGGGGTTGGGGGCTAAGCTGGCCTGGGGAGAGTCTGAAGGGAGCTTGAGATAAGTAGAGAGGCCCAGTCGCCAACCGAAGGCTATGCTGGTGTTGCCTTGCTAGGCCGGGTCTCCACAGGTTGTTGGGAGGTGGGGCCTGGGAACTGCATGCTCGTCAGGGAGCTCAGAGCAAAGGTGCTGCTTGTTGGATACCCACAGACCTGCCATCCGTCCTCCGGTGAGGCAGTGCTTGTTGGATGCCCACAGACTTACCATCCGTCCTCCGGTGAGGCAGCGCAACCAAAGCAGCCTAATTCTGTTTGCTTCTAAAGTAACTTCGGGTTCCACATCTTAAATGGCTCAGACCTCTCACTGTATACATCAAATCCAAAAAGTGTTGGGTTTTATACTTTGGAAAGAGTCTCTCCTGTGTGGGCGTTTGCAGGCAGACAGAGGCACACTTGCATCCTGTGTATGTTTCTTGGGCATTGTCAGTTCATTGGGGGCCTGGAAAGCGCCTCTGTTCTGCTGGCCTGCATGGGATCCCAGGATCCCCTGTCCATATTCATCACATGCTGAGTGGGGTTGTATGGCCAGCTGGGGCCACCTTGTACTCAGCCAGTCAGTGTGGTTCTGTCCCAGCTCCTGTGTAGAAGCCGCATGCCAGATGGTTCCCGCAGGGCACCTGCACAAGTATTCCGAGGGATCCGCCGCTTTTTGAAATGGAATTATATCATTAGTACTTGCCAGGATTAGTCCTGACATCAGGCTTAGCCATCCTTACATCACCGCTCTTGTTCAAAGACTGAAGGGGTGATCTGACGAGCCCACCCACATGCAGCCGCCCTGGCTGGCAATCCTTGTTTCCTCAGCCCTTTTGCATGAGTGTGCACATATGTGCCTGTGTGTTTATGCCTGGGTATGCATATGAGAGGATATGGACAGGTGTGTGTGACCACTTGTCTATGCTAGTGTGTTTATGGTGTGTATGTGCATGCAAAGGACTTTTCATGTGTGCATGTCCCTGTATGTGCAGGTATGTGTGAATGCATGTATATGTATGTGGAGTGTGGAGCTGACCACAAGAGAAGAGTCACAGTGTCTTATCCTGGCTTGGGTGTGCAAGAGAGAGAGAGAGAGAGAGAGAGAGAGAGAGAGAGAGAGAGAGAGAGAGAGAGAGAGAGAGAAGGGGGGAGATATCTTGGTCCTAGGCCCACATGTGGTGGGGTTGACAGACAGGCCTGGGCTCTGTTCACAGAAGCTGTTTGCCATACGCCTCCTCCCCAGTCTGGTCCTCTCGTGTCCTACCAGGTCGTCCTTGCTTCCATCCTGGCTCAAGAGGTTCTGAGGTGTAGAAGAAAGCCTTGTGCTTCTGAGGGACATCTCTCAACGTGGCCACCAGCGCCTGGTGCTGCCTATGCTTTTCACAGGCCAGGTGTCACTTGTCACTGACCATGCACCCTTCACCACCAGGCAGTCTGCTGGTTCAATAGCACTGTTTGCTGTGCTGTATTTCATAGCTGTAGCTTTTAGGAAGCAGGTTCTGTACCTTGGCACCACCTGTTTGAACAGTCAGCCTCAACTGTCACTGGCTTATGAGTACCTGGCAGGAAGGCTACAGGGCCCATCTTTGTCCCAGCCTTGGAACAACAGCATGTGACCCTGCTGGTACTTAGTGTGCTCTTTGCTGGTTTCTTCTGCAGGTTGGTGGTTGGAGCCAGTTGTATCCTTTGCCAAAGTGCAGATGGCCATCCTTAGGAGTGATGCTTGGCCCCTTTACCATTCTCCCTCCCAGGAGATACTTTGTTTTCTTGTGTAGGGACTCAACTGGACCTGTTAGGGTTGGGGGTCTGGGCCCAGGGAACTGTTTGAGGCTGACCTTTGAAGGCTACCACTTCCTGAGCCTCACACTGAGTCAGCTGGGGCAGCTGGAGAGGGCTGCAAGGCAGTCAGGATGGCTGTGATGAGCATCTCCCTTGAGAGCAGCCCTGATCCGACCTCATCCCTGCAGGAGAAGCAGTCAGATCAGGAAGGGTCAAGAGGGGAGCCCTGGGGTGCTTAGGGTCAGGACAGGATGTAGAGGGGAAGACGAAAGCCCCAAGGCTGGGCATAGGAGCACAGGCCACGGGCAGTGCTCTGTGGCTCTACCCCAAGGCTCTTCTCTCTTAGGTCTGGCCAGCAGCTCTCCACTGAATCTCCACTCTCTCTCCTGGAGGCTGAGACTAAACAGCAGAGCCAGATGGAAGGCCATGGAGGCATAAACCTATCTGACTTGTGGGTGCTGTTGGGAGAGCTTGAAGCTGGGGCTGTCAGCTCTGCACTTAAGACCCGGGGCCCGGGGCTCTCTGAAGCTTTCAGCAGAGGCCCCTTCTGGTGCTGAGCAGGACAGGGGTCCTGGGCTGGTGGAGCAGGGTCCAGGCTCTATTGCCCCTCTGCTCCCTAACTCACGATCAGTTAGTGTTCCTTAGCCTGCTGCTGAAGACGTGGCCCTGGAGTGTGCTGGCTTCCTCACGGGCATTGGACTGGACACCACAGTCATGATGCGCAGCATCCCTCTCCGAGGCTTTGACCAGGTAGTGCCCAGGAGCCCTGCTCCACCTGGGCTCTGCTCCTCCCATGAAGCCACATTCTTTTTTTCTTTTTTTTGGCTACCTTACCCTGCCCCCAAGCAGGTGCAGGTGTGGCCTAGGGGAGAGGCCTGAATCTTTAGAAACAGTTCCTTAAAAGCCAGGTGTCCTGGTGCTTAAGAGGCTGAGGCAGGAGGATCATCTGAGTCCAAGAGTGGAGGCCAGCCTGAGTAGTATTTCAAGCCCCATCCCCCAAAATAAGCCACCCATTAAAATCCAAAATTGAGATGCCAAATATTTTATGTCCTCTACCAGAGATAATCCAGTCCTCGCTCTTGTTAAACTTTGATTACAGAAGCCGGGGCAAAGTCAGCTGAACGTGGGATGAACTGGGTCCACAGTCTCCATCATCCTACCCCAAACACCTTCCCAGTTGTGTGTGTGGCTACATCCTAAAGCTGGGCCACCACAGCCGAGGGTGTGCATGCCAAGCCCCTCTACAGGGACACAACATCGGGGGCTGTCGGTGTCCTGCTGCCAGGGGAGATGTTGGCAGCAGCCAGGCTGCAGACATAGAGGAGGCCAGAGGTAAAGGGGCCTGCAGGAAGAGTGCTGGACTCTCAGGCTAGGTGGTAGTAGGCTGCTGGGCACTGAGCAGGCCCCATAGTTCCCCTTAGAGACTTGCATGTCTGCATCCATCAGGCATCTGGTGGCATGTAGACTGTGAAGCAGCTAATGAGTCAGTTCCTTTGTCTGGGACAAACTGAGATATGCTCCCTGATATAAAGGGCTCCTCATACAAGGGGTCCAGCATGAAGCACCTCACCTAGGCACAGGTGCTACAGTATTTAAATGGTGATTGTTGATGTCCCCCAGGCAGCAGTGTCCAGTCTCTGTGTTGGCTTGCAGAGTTGCATATGAACTGGGCTCTGCTGCAGCTAGGCCTGGTGATACATGGGGCCCTGTGGGCAGGCAGGTGATTACAACACCTTCACCACCCCCAGCCTGGGCCTACACCACTTTCCTGCGGTCAGCTCCCCCAGCTTCCTGATGGCAGTGAGGGAATGTGGGTGACCCCCAGTGAGGACTGGGTGGGGAGTGGAAGGCCAGTTAGATGAACTGGGGCAGAGATTCCATGACCAAGAGAAGAGGCTGAGGGTCTCAGAATCTGGGAATTGGGAGCCAGTAGGTAGCTTGGCCTCCTGACCTGGCCTCCAGAGGGGACCCAGAGGTGGGTGTTGGGTACCCCATCTTCTTCTCTGGGCAGAACCCTGTTGTGGCCCTACCAGGCATTCCAGAGCAGGTGGGGGCCAGGGGCTCTCTTAGTGCCATTGCCAGTCCCGAGCAGGTGGAGGCCAGGGGCTCTCCTAGTGCCCATTGCCAGCGGTGGCCGGGTCCTAAGCTGTCTTCTTGTGCTTTGCAGCAAATGTCATCGTTGGTCACAGACCACATGGAATCTCATGGTACCCGATTCCTGAAAGGCTGTGTCCCCTCCCTCATCAAAAAACTCCCAACTGGCCAACTGCAGGTCACCTGGGAGGACCGCGCCTCTGGCAGAGAAGACACAGGCACCTTTGATACTGTCCTGTGGGCCATAGGTAAGGATGCGGCGAGCCACACATACACTGTCTCTAGCTCAAGGAAACCAGCAGAACCAAATTCCCTTGGAACAGGGGTCTTTACCTTCTTTCCCTGAATCTCCTGGGTCCCCCACTCTGCTGGCTCCTGTTGCTAGAGTTTTCCTGCCTGACCCACAGTCAGGACAAATCTCTCTCACCCGCCAGTCCCACAGCCGCTCAGACCCAACCAAGTAAACACAGAGACTTATATTGCTTACAAACTGTATGGCCGTGGCAGGCTTCTTGCTAACTGTTTTTATATCTTAAATTAATCCATTTCTATAAATCTATACCTTGCCACATGGCTTGTGGCTTACCGGCATCTTCACATGCTGTTTGTCATGGTGGCGGCTGGCAGTGTCTCCTCAGCCTTCCACTTCCCAGAATTCTCTCCTCCTTGTCCCGCCTATACTTCTTTCTGTCTGACCACTGGCCAATCAGTGTTTTATTCATTGACCAATAAGCAACATGTTTGACATACAGACCATCCCACAGCAGGCTCCCAAGCAGGTTGGCCACTGCCTGGTACACCTTGTGGGCCACCGTGAAAGCCTGTGGGCACAGTGCCTACACCTGGCTGTCCCAAACACATTATTCCTGTTTCTTTCCCCATTGCCATGTGCTGTTCTGGAAATGCAAACCAAAGAAGAGATCTGGTGCTGTCACCAGGCATCGCCATTCAGGAAAGGTGTGTGAGGCCTTCCACACCCCTCCATAGATTGTTTTTAAGTGTATGAGGCCTTCCACACCCCTCCATAGATTGTTTTTAAGTGTGTGAGGCCTTCCACACCCCTTCATAGATTGTTTATAAGGCTTCAGTGTAAATCCTAGGGATTTCCTATAGGGCTTAAACCTTGATGGATCTACCTTGAATGAATTAGATGTCTGCTTTATAACATAATTTCAAGCTAGATTTTTTTGTTTGCTCACTCTGAGGCAGTGTCTCAGATGGCCCAGGATAACCTCAAGCTACATATGTAGCCAAGGATGAGCTTGGACTTCTCTTCCTGCCCCATGACCCAAGTACTAGGGTTATAGGCACACACTGTCGTCTCTGACTTAGGCCAGTTGTTTTTCTCATAGAAATGATACGTGGGGGGAATGATCCACAGAGGGCTGCAGAGTCCGTCAGTCGGTCAGCGCTTGCTGCATGAGTTGGCTCCCCAGCACCCACAGTAAAAAGCTGGGTTTGGTGGAGCCTACTTTGTAATTCCAGAGCTGGGGAGGTAGAAGCCGGTGGACCCCCGGGGCTTGCTGGATAGGCAGCCTAGCCTGTTGCGTGAGTGCCAACCATGTCTCCATAAGACAAGGAGGACAGCCCCCGGGGAGTAACACCTGAGGTTAACATCTGGCCTTCGCACATGTACACACATACACGTGCATACCTGCATATATATGTGTTTTTACAGGAACTCACAGTGACATGTTTTGAAGTTTTAAAAATGGTAGTCATACATACAACATAAACGTTCTATTTTAATTATTCGGTACTCGGCTCTGTGGCGTTAAGGGCATTCACACACTGTGAGCCAGCCCATCACCACCATCTGTTTGCAGAGCATCACCCCACTCCAGAGCCACTTTGTACTGCAGGTTAGCTTCTTCCTGCCCTCCTGCCCGGCACCACCACTGCACTTTCTACCGTAACTTGATGACTCCAGGAACTCACAAGTGGACTCATACTGCGTTTATCCTTTTGTTCCTGACCCGTCACTTGTGCATCCTCCAGGTTTATCCATGTGCTAGCATGTGTCATAATTTCCTTCCTCTTTAAGGCTGAACCGTTTTGTTTACCCATCCATCTGTTGATGGACATGCAGGCCGCCTTCAGCTTTGGTGACTGACAGTACTAGTGCAGTCAACACAAATGCACAGGCCAGCTGTGTGGACACAGGCCAGAGGATGGGGTTCATCAACAGAGGCTTGCCTAGGGTGGCCCAGGGCAGGCCCCGTCCTGGCAGTGTGTTGCTGTCACTTCATAGCCTTGCTCTCATCCTGCTGCTGTCTGTGGATGGTAGGCCCAGTTTTTCATGGGGATGAAGGCCTAGCAGGTGAGGCTGTACATACCTAGCTGCTGCTGACTTTGCTAGGGAGAACGAAGGTGTAGCCAGGGGAATACTTGCAGGGCCTGGGTCTGTGTGATGAGGATTGTGGAGGCTCAGCCGGAGGCCAATGGTGAGAACAGAGATCCAAGATGCTACTTCTGTCACAAGCCTGCTGGGAGACCAGCACACAGGCCATGGTGAATGGGGTCCTCATGGACACAATGGGTCCTTATTGGTGAGGGTAATATCTGCACACCACATCCCCACGTGAACATCCCTGCCCACCTCAGTGTGAGTACCTTCTGGTTTGGGCTTCTAGTTTTCCTGGCTTCCTTATGAACTTACCCATTGACACAGGGAATACCTGGGTCAATAGAAACTTATCTTAGGGCTTTGTTCCAGGTTATCTGGGTCTCTGGAGTCTGCCTGCTGTGAGCCAGGCAGGGCTCAGAAACCAGATCACCCTCTGAAACCTCCTTTTGCTCCATCTCAATGAGGCAGGTGGTCTCCAGGTGTGGCAGAGGGGTTGTCCAAGGCAAAATAGGCCCCAGAATGGGCTTTCTAAGGAACAGGGCTGCATCACAGAGCAATATGCTTCTGGAGATGAACTTTTTTCTGAGTTCTTCAATAGAAATAAAAAATGAGGTTGAATCCAGAAGAGATGGACCAATGGTTCAGATCACACAGAAGAGGGGTGTGAATGTGGATCTGAGTGCCCCAGCACGAATACAGCGTCGCCCTAGCCAAAGCTGACCAGTCACCAAAGAGTACGCTCTTGGTCTCATAAAAATTAATCTTTAAATAAGCTCGTTATGAACAGTACAAAAGAGTAGGTGACATCCTAGAGCCCAGAGTGTCTAGTGTATCATAAGTGGTGAGGAGACAGCTCTTTTCTTGCCCCACCCCACTTCTCTGTACCTCACCTTGGGCACGGGGAACCCTGTCCTGCCTTTGTTGTTTTTGCTTGTTTGATTTGTTTTTTGAGACAGGGCCTCGCTACACAGTCCAGGCTGATTTGATCTCATAACGTAGTCCAAACTGGGCCGTCTTCCTGCTTTAGTCTCCCAAGCCCTAGGCCACCAGAGCGTGTCACCGTGCCCACCCTTGTCACTCAACCATGCGGCCTGATGCCTTTGCAAAGGGTCTGTGCCTTTGCAAAGCTGGGTCCCCCGACTTCCAGGGGGTCCTCCTCAGGCAGAGCCTCTGTCCCTCCCTTGCTGGGAGCCTGTTCTACTTTTTTTTGTTTTCAAAAAGAGTATCCCCCAGACACGCTGCGGGAGTGATTGATGTTGGGGGTGGAAGCTTTTCGAAGTCCTTGGCCTCTGACCCTGCTTCCCCAGGGCTGTGGCAGTGGCGGCAGTGGTTTCTGGCACGCCTTCTGGGTGGTGGGGCTGGCGCACGGGCATGTGCTGACTTCACCACCCCATCTGAGCCGGGTTTTGTAAACATTCAGGAGCCACTTCCCACTTGAACAACTGGGACTGTTTTCTGCAGCTCACACTGGTAAGCCTTTAACGAAGCATTATTCCTGCTTGCTATAAGGTGATGCACCCCAGGAGGTTAAAATAAAACACACGGCTGCAGAGCTGGTACCTCAGACATCTCTGTGGATCGTGCTTCCCATCCAAGCAGCTGGTAATGTGTCCAACAAGCCGGACTTTGAGGAACATTTAATAAAGGGATGGATGCTCTTCCAGGCCCCCATGACACCCATGGCCAGGAGAGGCCCCAGCACACTGTACCTGACCAGGCCAGTGTTCTGTAGTCGGTGAGAATGTGAGGCTGCAGCCATGGCAAAGTGGTGCTGCACCCTGGAAGCTAAGAGGGGCAGGCAGCCTTTTTCTCCACACAGCCTTGATCTCCAGTGGTGGATTAAACATATTAGCAGTTAAAGCAGTTAATTGCTGTGCAGGGGCCCCTCATTGTTTGTCTCTGAATCACCCGCCCACACCAGGTGTCTCAGATAATAGACTGGGAACCTCAGCGAGGAGGATTTCCTGTCTGCAGATGTGCCGATTACAGCGCTGAGTGAAGACAGTCAGCCTGCAGTCCAGGCAGGCGGGATCTGCTCTGCCTACCCAGGAGTTAACCAGTTGTGGCCTGAACTGATGCTGTCTAGGGAGCTGGCCCAGGACAGCCCAACAGATGCCTTCTCTGAGGCCCGGCTGTACTTGAGCTGAGCTGAGATTTGGTTTTAAGGAAGACATGTGGAGCCTCTGGAGAACAGCCTGGGGAAACTGAGTAGAGACTGACCTTTGCCCCTAGGCTGCCAGAGCACATTTAGGCAGTTCTCTGTTCCTGCCCAGGAAGGATGACAAGGCTGTGGCACATTCATTCCTGGGTCACAGGACTCCTTCCCAGTATGTGGAACAGGGGCCTTGCTGCACTTACATAGTCCCTGTTATCTTAAGAGCTGGGGACGACACTGTGTCTGTCTGAGGAACCTGCCTAGAGAGGTAGAGTGACAGGTGAGACCTGGGGGAGGAATTCTCCTGATGCTCACCTCAGACCACCAAGCCATGTCTTCCTGCCCAGGCTTCATCTTGGAGAACCTAGTAGACTGTTTTCATTGTCTCTGCCTGAGTAAAGTCCAGGTCTGAGCCTCTGAGATGGTGTGCGAGCAGCCAGGCAGTCCTGGCTATTAGGCATTGGAGCTAGACTTCCCAGCTTCCTTCTGACCCCATGTGGAGGCTGTACTGGTCATCCACTTGACTTGTGCACCTGGCCCACAACCAGGGAGGCAGGGCCCAGGGAAGCTGTGTGGGGACACCCAGTGTTTGGGACTCAACCTCAGCCCAAGATGAGCTGTATAGTGTGGCTCTCCATCCACACCCAGGACTACCCATTTGTATATATGCAGATGGCATGCCCACATTGCCGACAGTCACGCAGCAGGGGAAGGGGAAGAACAAACAGAATCAAGCCCCACAGGGTGGACATTTATCACTAGGAATGATCTGAGCTCAGCAAAAGAGGAGGGGCAGCCTTGGGCTGCCTGGAGGTTTTGAGAGGTGGCTTGGTCCCCGGGACTGAGGGCTAAGCTAAGACTCTGAAGAGGAGCGGAATGTGGACACACCAAGCCTGGAGTCTCACTGTGGGTCTCACAGGTGTTCGAGTGTTCCTGGGACCCTCACAGCTGTAGATGGGCCTAAGGTGTATTGAGTCAGGGCCATAATAGGAAAAGAGAAGGATGGCGAGGGAAGGGAAGAAGAGGTTGGGGTTTAGCAGTAGACATATTTAACATGCTGGAGGTCCCGGGTTCAATCCTCAGGACTAAGTAAATGATTAAACAAAGAAGGGAGCTGGCCTGGTGGTGCTCACCTGTAAACCCTGCGCTCTGAGACAGAAGGATTGCCACGATTCCAAGGGGAACATGGGCTAGATAAGGAGTTTGGAGCCAGCCTGGGCTACAGAGTAAGACCCTGCTCCCCCATACTCCTCCCCCAAAAAGAGTCAAAGAAAAGGCTAGGGATGTAACTCAGTTGGATTGAGTCCTCAGCTTCATATAAACTGGGTATCAACAGCCACGTACCTGTAATGCCAGCACTGGGGAGGCAGGCGGGAGGATCAGTTTAAGATCATCCTCAGCTACAGAGTGAGCCGAAGACTGGCATGGTTTACATGAAAACCTGCCTACAAAAAGAACACACGCACACAGATAAGAAGGTGAAAAGCAATTTAAAAGCCAAACAGCCTCAATGGAACAGGCGAGCAATCGGCCAGGCTCAGTGCATTGGAGCAGCACTGGCGGCTTCCTGGGACAGTTGCCTAGGCTCTGCATACAGGCCTGGACCGCAGACCGTCTCAAGGCCACAGTGTGCACATCTCTGTCCAACTCTGTGCCACCTGGTGTGGCCATGTTAGTTTGGGTCACAGCCTTTCACTCACCCTCCCTGTCCCTGCTGGCACTTAAATCTCACCTCATTTCACGGATTGCCCCTCCCTGGTGGGAACATGTGCTGTAGGCAGGCATGAAATTGGAGGGCATGCTCGTTTAACTAGCGGGGATCAGAGGCGCAGGGTGCTGCTGTGGCCTTCTGCCTGCACAGCCCTGTATCCAGCAGATAGGTGGTAATGACTGATGGCTGCATTATCATTCAGTCGGCCTGCTGCCCTCTCTAGCCACCTCCTGGGGAAGGGTCAACTTTTCAGGAGGGACAACAGCAGGCTTCTGGAGGTGTGTGTGTGTGTGTGTGTGTGTGTGTGTGTGTGTGTGTGTGTGTGGTGGGGGTGCTGTGGAAATGACAGCCAGAGGTTCTCAGCACCCATACTCTGGGCCTATGTCTGCATTTACTCAGAGGAGAGGAAGAGTGTGCATTTGAACTTGTGTTTGAATGCCTTCACTGTAGAAGAAATGATAGAGCACCATGTATCAGTCACATGTGAAGCTCTTATAAGGCAAGAAAGGCAACAGGCAAAGTCAGGGATTGGCAGTTTGCAAAAGAAAAAAGTTTGCAAAAAGTCGTATTAGTCATCAGAGAAGTGCAAATTAAAACAGCAGGAGAGGTGCTGTGCCAAGGCCAGAGTGTAAACAAACAAACAAACAAACAACAACAAAAAACCCCAGCTACTTGCTGCAAGCTGGAAGCCTTGTCCTCCAGTCCAGCTTCCCTTCCTCTGAGGGTCAGCAGTAAGACACCAACAGACTCACGGCATGGGATGCTCCAGGTCTCCTTCCTACTGGAGTCTGGGCACTAGAGCTCCGAGAGCCCCCAAATGTCTTCCTGTTCAGGAGCATGTTGCCACCACCACACTTGCCCTAGAGCTGAGGCTGGGGGATGAAACCACAAAAACTGACTGAGCTAACTGACTCTGGCATAGCAGGTTCTGGAGAGGTACTGAGCACAGTACACTCTGACAAACGTGGCTGCCCTCCAGCATGGCCTGAGCACAGTGTTTGCTGGGGACACTGCTCAGCATGTTGGCTGGCACCTGGCTTCTCACTTTGTGAATGTGTCACTGGGTCTAGAGTGCCTAGAGCCCCTGCTTAGGTGGATGAGCCCTGGGTGGCCACCTGGCACCTGTTTTCTACTTTCCATGGGTTTTCATGAGCTCAGGAGGTGCCTGCCTCTCTGATGGGCCCTCAATGCCAGGAGGGAGATTGGACCCAGCTCTGATCCCAATCGAGAGAGCAGAGCCTGAGGGAGCTGTGACGCTATGTCTGTTCCCTGTGGTCTGTGCCCTGGCTGCAGGGATTGCCTCAGTTTCAGGGAATGGTCCCATGATATAGGATGCCTGGGGAGAGGCAGGCTCTCTGGCCTCTGGGCCGTACTGATAACCGTTTTCTAGGCCTCAGTGTAGCCATGGCTGCCTGTCTTGGCCCTTCCCCCGCTTCTTCTACCATCCCTTCCAGAAGCATTTGCCACACACTAGCCAAGTTCTTTGCCACACTGTCTGCTCCTCTATCCAGTGTGTTCCCCACACTGCAGACTTGGCTCACACGTCCCTGCACTTCCCAAATATATATATACATGTCCTAGGAAATCTTGGCTTTGCAATAGACCATGACGGGTACTTAGTTCCTCCCCTACCTTCTCCCCTGGTACTACTTTCAGATGTATGCATTGTGTATCTGAACCAGCCTTCCTGGAAGATTATCCCAGTGCTAAAAAACCTCCTACGGCACAATGGCTCCAAGGCTGTTGTAGTGCTGTGGCACTGTGTATGGAAATAAACCGTTTAGAGGCACAGCCTGCTGTGCTACAGTTGCCTGTGGTACTCAGTGTGGTGAGTGTTGTATGCAGTAGTAGCCTGGGAACAAAAGGCTACACATGTGGACCACACTGGTCTACCTGTGAGGTAGGCTAGCATCTAGATTTGTGTAAGAATACTCTATCTTCACACAGTGTCAAACTACTCAGTGACACATTTATCAGAATGTATCTCTGTCTTAAGCATCTTTTTACTGTATCTTTATATCATAAGGACCTTGGTACAGGACTTCCTTGGTATCTGCAAGATCAGTAGTTACCATAGTTACCACAAGGAGCACGAAGAGATGCTCTTGGCCTCTCAGGACAGGTGGGTATACATGTAGGAGAGATCATGAACGTAGTGTGTCCTGTGTAGAGCAGGCTACCAGTTTGTCCCTTGACCACTCCAATTCCAGCATAATTACCAGGAGGCAGTAAATGCAGCAAGCTGGACTCAGCAGCCAGAGAAGACACCCAGGGATTGAGCCATTGGCCCCTAACCTACAGAGCCCTTCCCTCATCTCATGGGCTCCAGCCCTACCCACAGGGCCCAGCTCCTTCCTCTGATGTGGCCTCCCACTGCCTGAGTCGAGGCTGATCCCCGTGGTGCCTGCCTGCCCACTCCCGGTTCCTGTGGCTGAGCAGTGCCAAGAGGCTGGAGCCAGGCCCAAGCCAACTATAGCAGCCAAGCTTAGCTGAGTCTCAGTGTTTTGACTTCCCCATCCAGCGTAACAGCTGGAGACTTAAAGCTTCATCTGCCAGATGTTTAGGTGGGCGCCACCCACTTCCTGGACATTGCACACTGAAGTCTAGCTTGCCCCAGATACCAAGAACTGTGGGAACTATGCCTTTGATGCCAAATCACCTCTGCCACTGGGAAATTGTCTGGAGCTCCAGAGCGGCATAAGCATTCTGGCTCTGGGGGACATCCACCCTCTCAGGGGCCACCGTCATTGGGATTCAAGGCAAAGGAGACCTCCCCTGACAGCTGAGCTATGGCAGAGCTCATATGCTACCCTCCCTGAAGGCCCAGAACTGTATGGAACGTGAGGGGACAGACACACTGACACCAAGAGAGACAAGCCTGTCCCATCCCGGTTTGGGCTCTGCACCCGAAAGCTGGGGCTGAGGTTGCGCATGGTGCTCTCAGACCGTCTGAAAGCCGGTCTCCTCTCAGCTCCGAGCAGTTTGCTGGACAGCTGCAGGGGGTGTGCCGAAGAGGGCAAGCTGAGGACTGGTCTGGAGACCTGTCTACCAGCCTGCTTGCTCAGCACCATTACTGGCTGCCTGTGAGGTGGGTCTCAGGCCTATTTTGAGGGTCTGGGCAGGACGTAAATTTGCTTACTCTCACTGTTGGCTCCAGTCAGCATGCCCCTTGCACAGCACCCACTGCAGGCTATCCTGGTAAGTCTGGAGACAGAGGGCCTTGTCTGTCCATGCAGATAGTCTATTGGTGAGAGGTGACACTCGGAGCCTGTCTGGAGGAGGCATCCAGGGTGGGCAGAGAGGAGCAAGTACTTCATAGGAGTCCCAGGCATTTGGGGAAGTGGAAGCGTGCCCACCCAGTAAAGAACCGTGTGAGGAAGTGCCAACCAGTTAGCTCATATGGGGCCCACATGAACCGAGACACCCCACACTTTACACAGATAGGACAGAACCACCTCCCTGTGGTCACTCAGGCCAGTGGCATCCTCCCTTGCAGACATGCCACCTTTCTGCGCCATACAACCTGTGGGACCCTGTCTTTGCTCACGCTCAGCTGCGTTCTTGCAGCTCTGTGCGGCCTGGTTCCCTGGGCGGGAAGTGTCAGAGAGCCCAGGCTAAAACCAGGCCCGCTCCAGGGCTCTGGCTTAAGTCCTTTTTTTTTTTTGTGGTCAAGAACTACATATTTTAGAAACGAGAAGAAACCATGACTTTCCATTATAAATTTGACATTCCAGGATGTTAACACTCCTCCTTGAATGGCACATAGATATCTTTGTATCTTCACGTTAAGATAGAATCCACACCATGTAAACACGAGCTTCTCTTCAGAACCATTGGCCCATGCATCTGTGGATTTCCACAGCTCTGGATTCACTGAGGTAGACAGGTTTTTGTTAGTGCTGGCAATGAAACCTTGTGCGTGTGAGGCAGCAGTTCTGCCGATGTTTGTCTGTTGCTGTTTTTGAGACGGGCTCATGTCATCCAGGATGGCCACAAACATACTACATAGCCAAGGATGACCTTGACCTTCTGGTCTCCTGCTTCTACACCCCCATATAACCCCGGTGCTGGGATTATAGGCATGTGTAAATAAACACTTGATTTATGGTGCTGGAATTTAACCCAGGACTTCATGCATGCTAGACAGGCACTCTGCAAACTGAGCAAAATACCCAACCCAAAAAATCTTGTTGTTGCACTGTTCAGAGTGCATAGACGCCATATTTTCTTGGTCCCCTAGTGACAGCATAGCATCTCTTCACCTGGCATCGAATTAGGTCCCAGGAGTCATCTAGAGAGGGGCCAAGGGCACAGAGGGTGGGGCGGGCTGTGTGTGAACTCCACTGTGTTCTATATGACACACATCAGGGTGTGGATTCCTGGTTTGGGAAGGGGGCCCTGGAACTGTCCCTAAGGAGACTGAGAGGACTGTAGCGATCCTGTCATCTGCTCTCTTACAGCCTCTTGGTTCATTTGTTTAAATTTGTGGTTTTTAGAACTTTTTTCCTGTGTTAATGTCTGTTTTGAATGAATATATATATACTGTGTATAAGCGTCAAAAAAAGGTGTCAAAGGCTGTGTTTAGACAAGCATTTTCACTTTAGTCCCACTGTCGTCTTCTCCTTGTTCCTGTGTTTGTTTTGCCTGAGACAGGGTCTGCAATGTAGCCCTGGCTGGCCTGGAACCCATTCTGCATCCTAGACCAGCCTGGAGCTTTCAGTGACCCTCCTGTCTGTCTGCTGAGTGCTGTGGTGGAAGGTGTGTGTCACCACACCTGACCGCTCGCCTTTCTGTAGGACGCTGCTTTTAATCTTTTCATTGATTTCTTCAGCAAGTGTGTGTGTGTGTGTGTGTGTCTGTCTGTCTGTCTGTCTGTGTGCGCATGCGCGTGCATGCACCCTGTCTTTACAAGGGGGACGCATACTCTCTGTACTGGAGACTTGTGCCTGTTCCATCTCTAAGGCCCCCTCAGTTAGCGTCAGGCGTTTCTCTTGTCATGAACATCAGGGCTGCTTGTGCTGAAATCCAAACACAATTCAAGGGCCTACGGCCAGGGCAACAACGTGGTCTCCCTGTGAAACCTATGCTTGTCTTGTCTGGATCCCACGCTGGTCCCCTGTGTAGCTGGGAACACTGAAATGCACAGGAAAAAGACAGGTCTTTCTGCACAGAGGGACTGGTGGCCCGGCAGCTGTCTTGGGAAGAAGCTGTATGGATGGCTCCCCAGAGAAGAAGGAAGGAGCCAGGGAGTCCTGTCTACATTTAAGAAGACCTTGAAAGGAGCAAGAAAGTTAAGGTGGTCAGGGCCTGGCACTGAGGATGTCTCTAGTACCATTCCCCTCCAAGGGAGGGCTAGTTTCTCCTGATTCTGAAACCAGAGCCATACTGGTTCAGGGGATAGGGGTGTGTGGAAGATTCTCGAGTCTGGCACCCACAAACTGTCAAGCTACAATTGTGTCAGAAGGCATCTGATCCTTACCCATGTTTCAGAAAGCAGCACCCGAGAGGGATCCCAACTTTAGTGGATGGTACCCACAGACATAAAAGTGTACTGAATGGCACAAGGCTAGCAGTTGCCATAGTTACCAAAGGACATTGACGAACATTCTGTCCTTGAGCCAGAGGCCGTTACAGCCCCCAGTTCATGCCCCTGCGCAGTCAGGCTTCAGTTTCTAAGTGGGCACTCGGAGAAGTTGTTTTGTTTGTTCATTTGTCATTGTTGTTTGTCTTGTCTTTTAGGGACAGCCTTGCTAGGTTTCTAGACAGATTCATACTCCTGTGCTCAAGACATCTTGCCTTAGCCTCTCCAAGTAGCCGGGATCCTAGGCCAGCCATAGATCCCGGCTCTGGGAAATGTCTGCTGGATGATTTACTGGTTGACCGGTCTATGTATTGTACAGGAACTCAATCCAGAACCTCTGTTTGATCTGCTGCTGAGCTATATCCTCAGTCTTGTTTTGGAAACAGGCTTCTCTGTGTAGTCCTGGCTGTCCTGGAACTCACTATGTAGCCCAGGCTAGCCTCAAACTCACAGAGATCCACCTGCCTCTGCCTCCCCAGTGCTGGGATCAAAGGCGTGCGCCACCACTGCCTAGCCAGCCCTGGGTTTTTGTTGTTGTTGTTTTGGTTTGGTTTTTTTAGATAGTGTGTATATGTAGCCCAGGCTGGCCTTGGACTTGTTATCTTCCTGCCTCAGCCTTTCAAGAGCTGGGATTTCATGTGTGTGTCACTATATCTGGTTGAAAAAAAATTTTTTTTTTTTTTTCGAGACAAGGTTTTTCTATGTAGCTTTGGAGCCTGTCCTGGAACTCACTCTATAGGCCAGACTGGCCTCGACCTCACAGAGATCCGCCTACTTCTGCCTCCAGAGTGCTGGGATTAAAGGCGTATGCCACCACGGCCTGGCCTGGTTGAAATTTTAAATAAAAGGAACCCACATCAAAATTGCTAACCTAAATCTTCTAACTTTCTCTATTTTTCCTTAAGGGCGAGTTCCAGAAACTAGAAATCTGAATCTGGAGAAGGCTGGTGTGAATGTCAACCCTGAGAATCAGAAGATTATTGTGGATGCCCAGGAGGCCACCTCTGTCCCCCACATCTTTGCCATTGGAGATGTTGCTGAGGTATGCTCTACATCTGTCTGACCAACCACAGCCACCGGAAACTCCTATTTATGTGCTCCCCTATTTCAGCTGGGTCTTGAGGTGAACATGATGTAGGCTCTGCTGTCCACAGGAAAGAGACATCTCTCTCTCTCTCTAATCCCAGAGCACCAATCACAGGATCCAACTCTAGGGACTGGTCAGGTGCATCCTGGGAAGGATTGAGCACTAGCCTCTGCCCCTTCTAATGCTTTCTCTCTCTGAGAGCATCAGGGTGGGACAGTTTAAAACTGCGAGCTAGAGAGATGGGTGAATGGTTACGAGTTCTGGCTGCTCTTCCAGGGGACCTGGATCCCCAGCACCCACATGGCAGTTCGTTACCGTCTGTACCTTCAGCTCTGTGGCATCTGACACTCTCTTCTGGCCTCCTTGGATACCAAGCACACATGTGAAGCACACAGACATACATGCGTGCAAAATACCCACACACAAAATAATTTTAAAATCATAAAAAAGAAAATAAAATCCTAGCTCTACACAGAGTTAGCTGTTGCTGGGCATGACCTTGGCAAGGTCTTACTGCCACAGAAGAAGGACCAGCCCCGGTTCAGGTCATCAGGTCCTTGCCACAGTTCCCCTCTGAGCCTGAAGCTGTGTCAGCCCCTCACTGACTAGGCTGTCACTGATCTTTCTTGGGTGGGGGGCTCAGTGTGGGGGAGGTATCAAGGCTCCGAACCCCGTCCTTGCTGGCTGGAGCTGTGGCTGTGGACACTTCCCTGCTTCCTTGTCTTCCATGGAGACCATGGCCCACAGCACCTCCCTGGTAAGGCCCTGGCTTGGGAAAGCTACCATTCTTCTCCTTCACAGGCCCCTAGAAAAGACCCCCTTCATCAGTCCTGGGTCTCTGCATCCTGAGAGCCTCAGGAGTAGCATGTACTGAACATTCTGATGCATCTCAAGGAAGGTGTCCAAGAGGCCCCTGCTCAGCCATGCTGATAGATGCTCACAGAGTCCCCAGGCCCTCTTGTCTCTGTGCTGAGACCTGCCATATCTTCCAGGAGTTGTTTCTGTCCTGGGGCTGCTGTAGCAAGTGGTTTATGCCACCACACATTCAGAGCTTAGAGCACCCACTCTTGGAGGCTGGAAGTTAAATCTGGTTATGGGCAGGGCTGTATTCCTCAGTACCTTCTAGGAGGTTACTTCCTGCCTCCTCTATGCTGGACCTGGGTGGTCCTTGATCCCAGCTCTGTCCATCATCACTGAGCATCTCCTCCAGGTGCTTATCCCTCCTTTGTCTTACAGATTGTCCTTTGTCAGACTTGGGTCATTTGTTACACAAACCCATTTCCAAATAAACTCAAGTTCTAAGCAGGTATGAATTCTTTTGAAGGGGGCCACTGTTCAACCCCCCCCCCCCCCAGTGTGTTACTACTCACGTTCCCAAGAGCACTTGGGACACTGCAGGAACATGCCCCATGGAGGAACACCGGTAGGAGATGGAAGCTGGTGAACTCCTTCAGGTGTCGGGATGCTCGGTGCCATTGCTGTAGAGACAGTGGGATGGGTAACTGAAGGATCTGGTTGGGAGTAGAGCAGCCTAGGCAAGGACACCTGGCACCTCTACCTTCAGGAGTGTGAAGATGGCTACCCTATCTGGCTCCCTCTGGAACTCACCTTGGGAGATGGAGAGAGGAACCTGGGGGACTAGAGCCAGTGCTTGCGTCGGGTAGATCCCAGCCTGCTGGGTCAGCATGGCTCCTGAGTCTTTGGTGTACCAGAGGGGTCCCCGCCACTGTGAAAATGCTCAGATGAGCCGAATGGCCTGTACAAGGAACCATCAGGCCCTGTGCCTGAGATTCAGGAACGTGACTTTCCCAGAGGTGCCAGACTCCCACCTCCGCAGGTACAAGGCCTTGCAGAGGACTACATGAAGGGCTCCGTGGGACTTGCTCTCTAACATTTCCCCTTCTTAGTCATTTCAGCGCGCGCGCGCGCGCACACACACACACACACACACACACACACACACACACACACACACGAGTGTTTGTTTTATATGCCTGCATGTATATCTGTACACCACATGTGTGCCTGGTGCAGAAGAGGCTTCATATCCAGGTATCAGATCCCCTGGAACTGGAGTTACTGACAGTTGTGAGCTGCCATGTGGGTGCTGAAACCCAGGTCCTCTGGAAGAGCAGCCAGTGCTCTTAACCACTGAGCATCTCCTCAGCCCTCACGTCACTTTCAGGCCACAGACCTGGGTGGTGTGGTTGCTTGTCTCTGCCTGTGGTTGGTTTGGAGCTCGAGGCCTCTGATTGTAGGCTTCAACTTTGTCTTGTGAGCACTGCACCCTGAGACAGCGCCTGTGTTCGCCCAGAGCACCAGGTGAGTCTGCACCCTAGGGGCCGGGGCTGTGCTACCACCAGCATGTGGCACACGGAGGCCTTCTTTATTTTAAAAATTTAAGGCAATGCAGATAAAGTCCTGCAGTCAGGTCAGGCCAGTGGCTACAGGGATGTTTAATGTGGTATGTTGTGCTGTGTGGGGATGCTTCCTGGGTTACTCAGGCCTGATGGAATGCACAGGCTGGAAGCGGAGTTTATCTCTGTAGATCTTTACTCATTTCTGGAATGCCAAACAGCATCTGCATTTCCTGCTACAGAGGTGATTGGCAGTGGGGGCCTGGGCTGCTGCAAGCAGGAACACCCGAGGCTAGGTGCACCCAGAGACGGAGGGGTCTTCTGTGGAATGACACTGATTTGGGATTTGTCCTGGACTATGACATGCATGTCAAGCTGTGTGTCAGGAACACGTGACATGCTTGGGGCCATATAAACTAGACCCTGAGTCACTGGGAACTATGGCAGGATCTCTTTTGAGCTCTGTCATGAAACTAACACTCTGAGATCATCCATGTGATGGGTTCAGAGAAAAGCCTGTGCAAGTGAGGGTAGTGGGGCTCTGCCTGGCAGCCCGTCCCCTCCTCTAGAGAAAGGGATGCTAATGCGGGCCTGCCCTGCAGTGGGGTAGAGGGAGACCATGGGGATAAGCAGACCCATAGCAGCCCTGGGACTGTCAGTGTGGGACGTTCAGCCTTGCATGCTGAGGACGTCCAGATCTTCACAGCCTGTGGCAGTGTCCACCCCCTCACAGCTCATGTCCACCCCCTCACAGCTCATGTCCACCCCCTCATAGCTCATGTCCACATCCTCAAAGCTCGTGACACGGGGCTGGGGGTCTTCAGCAGGGAGCCAGCCGCTCGGAAGGCAATGGGTGGTGGAGTAGCATCTGTACAGGCTGCTTGGAACACAGTGCTGCTGTGCTCTTCCCTCAGGGGCGGCCTGAGTTGACACCCACTGCTATCAAGGCAGGAAAGCTGCTGGCTCAGAGGCTCTTCGGGAAATCTTCAACCTTAATGGATTACAGCAATGTGAGTTCCTTTAAAGGACCCAAGTCCAACCTGGGGGAGGCTTGACTGCTTCTCCTGGCTGAAAGGCTCATTGTGCACCTATGTGTGCCTGCATGTGCATGTTGTATGTATGCACACATGCATATACACAGGTGTGTGTGTCCATGTGAGTGTGAATGTGAGTGCGGGACGACACAGTCTGTGGGGCCGTATGAACAGATCCTGAGTCACTGAGAACTGGCCAGGATCTCTTGAGCTCTGTCATGGGACCAGCACATCGAAGTGACGGGTTCAGAGAAAAGCCTGTGCCAGTGAGGATAGTGGGGCTCTGCCGGCAGCTCATCCCTCCTCTAGAGAAAGGGATGTATGTGGTTTGACTCCTGGTCCAGCCCAGAAACAGTGAGTGGCCACCTGCTGTGCTCGTGTGTGGCTGGGTCCCTGGCCTCAGATTACTACTCAAGTGTCACTCAGGGGATGCAATTTCAATTTGGGGGGCCCAAGAGACATATCTGATTCCAGACCTACTTTCCAGGTTCCCACGACTGTCTTCACACCACTGGAGTATGGCTGTGTGGGGTTGTCTGAGGAGGAAGCTGTGGCTCTCCATGGCCAGGAGCATGTAGAGGTAGGGGCCTACCAACGAGAGGGCCTGATGGCCACTCTCCACAGAGCCTCTCCAGGATTGGAGGTCTGGTAAACAGGGGCTACTTCCTGGGGGCTGCTCTAAGCAGGGCATAGTGTGGGGCCTCCACAGGACAGGAGTATTGGGCAGCTCCAGAAACAAGGGGAGTCAGAAGCCTTTGGTAGCTTCAGTGTGTGGCCAAGCTTTGCTTCTCTGGTCCCACTCAGTGTCCACCTGCTGTCCTGGATGGAGTCATTAGGGCAGGAAGATGCCCTCCTCTGAGGCCCTGTGGCCTGGCAGCCTCCAGCCCTGCCCCTGAACTTACTGTATGTGCTAGAAGCATTGTTGAGCTTCCTAGCATTACCACCCCAGCCTCGGCATGCAGAGAGCTTGTAAGGAAGGTCTCAGGTCCTGGTGCTGCTCTGCAGAGTTCTCCTTACCTCTCAGAGGGAGGCGTCTCACTAACCCGAATGGCTCCTCTGAGGTGTGCTCTGACCTGCTGTCTACTCCATCCTACCCACCTGCACCTCCACCTTCGTGGGACTCTTCTGAGGTTCCCAATGGGCAAGACATTTTCTCCCAGCCCCAATTCTGTCCTCTTCTCAAGTTCTTCTAGTGCCTACAGGCTGACTGGAGCCTTCATCCTAAGCAAGGGTTTTCATTGGGCCAGGGCGCTTTCGGGAGTCTGCAGTGGCAGGCAGGCTGTGGCCCCTGGGGTGCTTTCAGAGTAGGCCGAGGTAGCTGGAGGCTTTGGAAGCTGCCAGGTAGTGGAAGCTGGAGGACTTTGGTGGAGGTCTTCCTGTAGCAGCAGCTTGCAGGCTGAGTGGCCCGGGTCACTAGGCTGCGGTGTCTGCCCGCTCCATGTACCCAGGCCCTCCATCATGGGGACAGGCCTGACAGGCCTGCCCTCCCAGCACTTTATTTGCTATTTTTGTTAGATTCATCATAAGTGCACTGGGACATGTGCTCATGGCATTTTATAATGCTTTATGTTTCATGATGTTGAATAGCCAAACATTCTTGTTTGTTTTTTTCAGTTCTGTCTTGCTTAGAACAATATTCTCTGAAGCCCTATTAATTAATAATGGCTGTGTAGCACATGTGGGGCCCTGCTCATTTTTTATATGCCTATAGCCCTGAACACACTGTCAAGCCCTTCATGGGTGCTGAAAGCCCTTGTTCCACAGCTCCAGTGAGGCTGGGGCCTGCCCTGCTCCTCCACAACCCTGCACCACCCCCTCCTCTTAGCTGAAGTTTAGGCCAGGTCGGCACCAGGGTGTCTCAGGGAGGCCAGGCAGCCATCTGAGAGCCGTTCTGCTCACACGGGTAGGATGGGCACTCCTACAGCGATTTGCCTGAGGTCTCCCTGTCCAGTCTTTTTGGTCTTGGGGAGGCCTGGATCTACTTCTTGGGGATGCCCCGGTACCGTGGCTCACACCGTGGTCTCTGTGTTGTATCGTGGCTGGTAGCACCCAGAGCCTGGTGCCTGCTCTCCTGCTGTGTGCGGAGTCTCAGATGTGGGGAGGAGAGGCTCTGTCTGCAGACTGCATGGCCATGGACACAGGCTGCCTGAACAGAGGACACACTCTCTACAACCAGCTGAGGTGTTGACACATCTCATGTCATACCCTTGGGCCACATAAGTGTCTCTGGGTCCCTGAGAATCCTGTCTTCCCACTACTGTTTTGTTTGTTTGTCTGATCCAAGACTGTAGGACTGTCTTGGGCACAGCCACTGATTCAGGTGCTGGTGTCTTGTCGCCCAGGTTTACCATGCATATTATAAGCCACTGGAGTTCACGGTGACGGGTCGGGATGCATCACAGTGCTACATAAAGGTGAGGGTGCTAAGGGGCCAGGGGCCAGGGCACTGGGACTAAGAGGGAAAAAGCTAGTAACTACGGAGAGTGCTCTGGTGTCCACAGGGTCCCCGTGGGACAAAGTCCCCGCAAAAGCAACTTAAGGAAGGGTTTGTTTTGTCTCACAGTGTAAGGAAATGCTTGGTGGCAAGGGCTTGAAGCAGCCAGTCACATGTGTCAGGAGTCAAGAAGCAGAGAGGTGGCCGCTGGTGCTCAGCTCGCAATCTCTTTTTTATGCAGTCTGGACCCCAGCCCATGGAATGGTGCTACCCACAGTTGTGATGGGTCTAGCAACCACAATTAACCCAATGTGGAAACTTCCTCGTGGAGTTTGTCAGATTGACAGTCAATACTAGCTACCACAAATGGAAACCTGAGGGCTGTGGAGGGAGGGCATAGCAACTCCCCATGGCTGGGTGGGTCCCCTGTGACTAAGTGACAGTCAAAATCACTGTGGCTTTCAGATGGTGTGCTTGAGGGAGGTCCCACAGCTGGTGCTGGGCCTGCACTTCCTTGGCCCCAACGCTGGAGAAGTCACTCAAGGATTTGCTCTGGGGATCAAGTAAGTCGTGTAGAATCCTGGCCATTTTGTGCTGTGGCCTTTTCCTCTGTCTTGACGGCACAGTTGCCGGTAGTTGTTTTCACAGTAGTGAAGCCGCTGGGTCCACGTTTCTAGGGGAGGGGTTTGTACACGTCTGCAGCGGGCATCCTTCAGCCTGCCTCAGGCACGGTGGACACAGCAGGAGAGAGACTCTCTAGCCAAAGGTCCTAGGCAGGGATGGGGATGGCTGCACCCCTGGGGCGGGCCAGCGTGAGTGCCGTTGAGCCCTCATCCCCAGCCTCCACTGGTCACTTCTGTTCTGTCCCCTGTGAACTGTCTGGTTCTGTTGTTGGTGTCTTGTCTGCCTTCCCCTGCCCACAGGCTCCTCTGCAGCCCTGGCTGCCCTATAACTGGCCCAGACTCAGATCCGCCTCCCAAGTGCTGGGATTAAAGATGTGTGCCGTCACCACCAGGCCACATCATTTATTTGTATCCTGTGGTTTTTCTTTCTAGTTGTTTGTGCTCCGATTGTCGAGCTACAAGAGCTCTTTGCATATTAAGGAAACAAGTATTATAAAGAGAGGTTGCCACCATTTAAAAGACTTTCAGAAATTCTTCCCAAGACTGAATTGCCTGGGCAATGAGTCTGCATTCAGAACAGTGAATGGGAATGCACTGTGGGGCAGCCCTATCCCATTAATCCCAGGGCCCTCCCAGGCGAAGCTGATGTGGATGCCCTGCTTACCATCATCCACACCATGTATCCATGGTGGACACGGCCTACAAGGTCTCTCAGGATGCTCAGGAGAGGCTGCTCATGGATCCTACCTGGTGGCTACTTTGGAGTAAACTCCCGGTGATAGCTCTGCTGCAGATCTCCTAAAGCCACAGATATATATTCCAAAGACATGGGCTCACCTGGGACCAACGGCTCATGCTTGGGAGAACCTTATCACCAGCCATTGCCCTAACACATTTGCAGGCCAGGTAGGCCTCAGGCTTGCTGTCATATGATAGGTATGGCCCCATCTAGGGATCTGGCCCAAACTCTGTCTCACACACACAACCCTTCAGCATGTTGGTCCTATTTCTTTGTTGGGATCCCCTACCTGCTCTCCCTTGTCCCTAGATCCAGCCCACTGGGGACCCAGGTGTCCACACACCCTCCTCCTGTCCACCTTTCCCTATGCCCTCTCACTCTGTGTCCTCCAGGGTTCTGTCCCCGGTACCATGAATACATGTATGTGCCACATGCATGCACACATGGATACACACAAAACAAAACAAAAACTCACGGAGCCGTAGCCCAGGACTCAGCCACACGGCTGCACTGAACAGCTCTTTCCTAGTCATCTCAAGCCCTGGAACCTGACCTTTGGCGGCGAGGCAGGCACATCTGGGTGGAGGCCAGGTCTCAGAGGCCAAGAGATAGGCTGACAGTGGAGGCTGTTCTCAGAGGACTAGTGGCTAGGCTGATCACCTCCCTTCATGAACTTACTCTGGATAGGCAAAGTGCCGTCCACAACCGGTTCCCTGCCTTGTGTTTGGATGCCATGTGTCCATGTGTAGATTGCTGAGCAGGAGAGCCGGGTGGGTGGGTGTAGGCTGCAGTCAGAAGTGGCTGGGGTGGGTGATTTCTGCCACACCTTGACAGTGATAGAGCAGGCCTGGAGAAAGGGGCAATTAGGAAAGAGACGGGACAGAGCAAGCCAGGGCAAGGTTGGATAGGAGGGCCTGAGGGGGCAGAGGGCAGTCCAGCATAGGCATGGGCGTACAGTCCTAGTGCTGACTCCGTAAGGAAATCACTACCCTCTAAGGCCTTCCTGAGGTACTGACCACTTACCATCTACTCTCGATGTGTGCAGATGTGGGGCGTCATATGCACAGGTGATGCAGACAGTAGGGATCCACCCCACCTGCTCTGAGGAGGTGGTGAAGCTGCACATCTCCAAGCGTTCGGGCCTGGACCCCACTGTGACTGGGTGCTGAGGCTAAGTCTCCATCCCTGCCAAGCTGAGGGCACACACTAAGCCATGTGCCCAGCACAAGGCTCCTCAGACACCTGGATCCAGGTGAGCAGGCTTGAGAAGAGCATTTGTGGCTCGAGTCATAGGAGCCACCATGACAGTCATAATGCCAGGTACATGCAGGGGTTCCCCGCAGGCCGTGGTGTCGTCCCCCCCCCCCCCCCCCGCAGGCCGTGGTCCCCCGCAGGCCGTGGTCCCCTGCAGGCCTTGGTTCCCCGCAGGCCGTGGTCCCCCGCAGGCCGTGGTCCCCTGCAGGCTGGGTTCTCACAGCATCTCCTGGGCAGTGTCAAGTGCTGCTCCCTGTGTGCCATGTGTCCCTGCACTGAGCACAATTGCCACTCATTTCCTTCTTGCCCAGAAGGTGGAGATACTGCCTTGTACACGGCTGACGGACCGCCTCACATGTGGCTCCGCTTTAGCTTTGTGGTCAGGCTGGCCGAGCAGGCAGCCAGAAGTCACAGTGCCTTACCAGTCATGGCAGTCCTCTTCTGAGGAGGAAGAACTTGGCAAAGGCCTGCCCCTGCCATGTCACCTCTGTCTGACGGCACCCTCCAGAAGCCCCAGTCCTGAAGCCTGCATGCTCCAGCCATGCTGGGGTGTCTGTCTCGGCTGTCACCCCTTCTTGGTCTGGGCCCTTGGTAACTGTTCTCCTCACTGAAGCTGAGGGGGAGGCTCTAGGAAGAGTTCTTTCTCTCTCAAGATGCCTTCTGTCTGTTGAGAGTTCCAGCAGGAGCTCTCAGACATCCAGTGGGTGGCGAGTCTGGCCAGGCCCTTGTCTGGGTCTTCTGGCACCAGCTCCACCACAGCTTCTCAGTGCAGGGCTGCATTGACAAAGAGGGCCCTCTAAGGAAGCTCTTACCTGAATATTATACCTTCTGGGGGGTTTTGTTAAGAGCCCAGCATACATTTTGATCAAAATATTTTTGCAGCAACTGCAGTGTTCTCTCTGATATACCAGTCTGGGCAGGGGTGGGGGTGGGGGCTCTCTTCAAGGGCTTATTTCCAACCCATCTCTCAATACTCTCTTGTGGCTTGGGGTGACATGGCTAGGCAATATGAGGCTGGCCTGTGCTGACCCCACCTGTTATTGGCAGGACTGGAAGGTTTTGCTACCACCTCAGAGATCCCAGAAGATGTGGATGGAGCACCATGTGTCTGCATAAATGGCTGTGTGTCCTGCAGGGATGACTCCACACCTACATCCTCTGGCCAGCCTTCTCATACTCCAGCGTCAGATGATGATGGCCTGCGCAGAAACCCCCATGTGGGCTGCCCGGGTTTGAGGCCCCTGGCATTTCTGGAGCGCCAATAAAGAGGATGTTTTCCTAAAGCATGTCTGCTTGTGGTGTCCCCAGGATTGCCCAGTGTCACATAATAGTAGCTTCCAGTCAGGATCTGCTGCCACCAGAACCATAATACCCAGAGCCACAGGGTCTTAGTCCTAGAGTTCCCAGCAGCCATTGGGAGGAACAACCCTAACCTGACCCTTCTGGTTGCTGACAGGACACAGTACCTCCCCACCATCCTCAGCACCCACCATCTCCCTTCAGCTACTGGCTCAGGCCTGAAGACATCTTTCTGGAGATCCCTCCTGGACCTTTTGCCAAGGTCACCCCTAAGGTCTCTGTGTGCATCTTGAGGCAAGGGAGGCCTAGCTCCGGTGGTCATCAAGGGTCAGGAACAGGAGGAGAGGTTTGCCAGGGTTGTTTGATGTTCTCTGTCTCTGAACTGAAAGCCACTCACCTCCTTACTTTCCCACTGTGGCCCTCCAGGTCAGCTTGTGAACTGGTTTTGGCTAATCCTCCACATTGAAGTTTGATGGGCCAGGGAGCGCCTGTCAGTCACTGCAGGGAGAGACCGCCCTTACAGGGAGGGGCAGGGCACTGCATTATGCTGAGGCTTTAGCAGAGGCTAATCTCGTGTCTTCCTTAAGAAAACATCACTTAGCCTGGCCCCGGGAGCCTTGGATGGGACCCTGCTTGTCAGCCAACAAAGGAATGTGTTTGCACCTTAATGGGCCTACCGGAGCCTGGCTCAGAGTGGAAGTGTGCAGGGTGCTCTCAGACGCCCAATTAAGACGCCAAGTGCTGGGCTGGGCCCCGCCCTCCTGACAAGTGCAGGGCCAGATCAGCCATGTCCTATTTAATGCCCCACTGGTGGCACGCCCCAGCCTGCCAGGATCCTGGGGCGTGGTTGGGGGCGGGGCATTCCTCTATCTTGAGGTTTTGTCTGCCTCCGAGGGAGAGAGGTCAGCTAATACCTGCTGCTTCAGGCCAGCAGGGGTGGGAAGCCTCTGGGACCTGGCCAGGTGCATCTCATGGGACCACAGTTCTGGGGGCAGTCCCTGCCAAGGGAGCAAGCATGCACCTGAAAGTGGCCTTGGTGCTGGGTGCTGACTGAATGGAGGCAACCTGTGACTGGCCCTGTGCACCCACTGGCCTGTAGCTTCCTGCCTGCCCAGCCAGCCATTGCCATCCATACATTCATGTCCCCAAGGCCCCTTTAGGATAGTCTCTGCACACTGCCCCATTGGGGTCCTCCTAATCCTGTTCTGGCTCCACAGTACTGAGTGAGGCTCTGGGACCATGTCTCACCAGAGCAGTGGGCTGCCTTTGTGGTCTCCTGAACCTGTCCCTGGGCCCCATAGCTAGGCTACTGTGTGTAGCTGCACTGGCCAGCCCCAAAGGTAGGGCCTACTTTTATACCTTCTACCCAGTGCAGAATTTGCATCAGGGTACTTGCCCCTGGAATCTTTGTCTCAGCCTGTGCCAGCCTCTAGGAGGGTCCAGACATCCACAAATCCATGTTCTATGTGGCTTCAGGTCCTAGCTCCCTCTGCACTCCTGGAAAATGGTGAGCAGGAGTCTGATCAACTCACAAGCAGTGAGTGTTGCAGAGAAAGGACTACCACAGGGGTGAGCTACCACTCAAGCTACCTTTGGGGCTGGCCAGTGCAACCCCACACATTGGCCTAGCTATGGGGCCCAGGGGCAGGTTCAGGAGACCACAAAGACAGCCCAGTGCTCTGGTAAGACCCAGAGCACTCACTCAGTCATCTGTGGAGCCAGAACAGGACCAGGAAGTCCCCAATAGGGCAGTGTGCACAGACCAGTGACTACTTTGCCCTACTCACTGTGGGCTGTTGTGCCCTGTGCTAAAGGCAGGGTCAATGCCAAGGAGCGGAACCCACAGATGAGCTGCATCAGCAGTGGCATCTGTCCTGAGTGTCTGCCCCACCTAGCCGCAGGATCACTGCAGGGCCAGTTCCCTCTCTGGACCAGAAAATGCAACAAGGGCTAGAATGCCCCAGGGCCAGGTGCTCCCCAACCCAGGGCCAGGTGCTCCCCTGGGCCGCCTCTTCTCTGCCTTTGCATGTTTTTATGATGCAATGAAAATATGTTTTTAATTCCTCAGATTGTTCCATGTAACCTGCAATTACCCCCGGCAATGCTTTACACACCTCTGCTTGTGGCTTTGGATTGCGCAAGGACATGGGAAGGAAAGGAGTTGGTAGGAGCTCCCTCCCTGCCTGACGGTCCTGGGAAGAAGAATGGAGTTCCCATCTCCTAGCACCTCGCCCTCTCCCACATCATCCCCACTTCCTGCTGTCCTGAGATCCCTGTGTAGCAGGCACATAGAGAAGGGTGACAGGTGCTTTTGAGGGCCAGACTGAGGGGACAGTAGTGGAGGACAGAGCCCAGCAAGGCTCTGAGAGGATATAAAAGGAGCCATCAGTTCTTAGAGTGGTAGAGCGGCTGAGACTACATATGACCAAGCCCTCTGAGGACCTCTGCTCAGCTGGCGGCAGGGGCATGGGTCCCTACTGTGCTTTGCTGGCAGTGGAGACTGTATCCATGTCCTGGCTGGGCAACCTTGCCAGCAAGTGGACTTGCCTGTGAGAAACAGCAGTGTCTTCCCGAGGCCTCAGGCAGGAGCTTATACCTGAGACCCACATTTTTGTTCTTTGCTACCTTGGCATATGCAGTGGTGCCCAAACAGAACCCAGGAGGTGCCACCATGTGGCAAGCCTAACCCCCCACCTAGCACTCACATACTGCATGCTGCCTGGAGCTGTGGGCAAGCCAGGACCTAAGAACGCCTTGAGACAGCTGCCCAGCATGTCTGTCAGGTAGGCTGTGTCCTTGAAGAGACCCAGGACTAATAGACCACATCACTATTCAGGCTCAAGGTGTCTGGTCCCCCTGATCAGGAGGTTCTACTACATGAGACGTGATTGTGGCTGCACTGGACTGTCTGTTCCTGCTCCCCTCACCCCTGCCTTACCTGTCCCTCTGGATGCTACTTCCCTGCACCTAGTAACCTTGGGTGGCAGACTCTGGGGAAGGTCCCCTCCGTACAATGCCTGACCAGATGCACTGGCCTCTCCTGGCCTGGCCTCTGCCTCTCCTCCCCGCTCCCTGGTTAGTCCACTCTTAGGTCTACATGGGATGCACAGGGGGAACGGACGGTATGTGCAGGTCACACCCCGACATGGGCAGGCATTCCCATAGCTTGAGGCCAGCAGGCAGGCACTGGATACCATCTGTGAATTGATTCTCCATCCAAATGATCTGAGACAGGCCTAGCTCCTGGGGGCCAACCCCAGCCCAGAAGGTGTACTCTTCTGGCCCCAAACTTGCAGGCTGTGGACTTAATACTGAGTGCAGGAGCCGCAGCCGAACACTACCCGGGGTAGGGACTAGAACAAGGGCTTCCAGACTGTTTCCTGGACATCTGTGGAACTCAAGTAGCAGCACCTGTCTTGGTCAGTGTTCTAGTGTTGTGAAGAGACACCATGACCATGGCAATTTGTAGAAAAGAAAGCATTTAATTGGGGCTTGCTTACAGTTTTAGAGGTTTAGTCCATTTTTTGTTGTTGTTGTTTTTCTGGGTTTTTTTGTTGTTTTGTTTTTTTTTATGGCAAAGAACTTGGCGAGAAGCATGGCGGCATGCAGGCAGACATGGTGCTGGAGAAGTAGCTGAAAGTTCTACATCCGGATCCACAGGCAGCAGGAAGAGAGACAAAGACTGGGCCTGCTTTGGGCCCTAGAAACCTCAAAGCCCACCCCCCCCTACCCCCCCTTGACACATTTCCTCCAATAAGGCCACATCTCCTAATCCCTCCTAAGTAATGCCACTCCCTGATGACTAAGCATTCAAACATTTGAGCCTATGGGGGCCATTCTTTTTCAACCACCAGATCCCCCAAACCTGCCCTAATGGGTCCTCAGCACCAAAGATGTCTCTGAGGAAGCTGAGCTAAACACAAGCCTCTACCTTTAAGCCTGCCTCAGCCCGTCTCCTCTCCTTGTCCCCACAAAGTGCCTTTTCCAGTGGAAGCCCAGAGCCACCAGAATTCCACGGGGCTGTTTCCTGATCCAGGCTCAGGCTGCACTGCTGTGGGCTGCTCCTCATGTGCTTCCTGAACTAGGCAAAGGCACAAATAAAGAAATGGAGCCACACTGTGCCTTGCACAGGAAGGCGCGGCCAGACCCAAGCCCTGCTTGTCCTTCACAGCCAGGTGAGGGTCTTGTTGGTCTGGCTTCTTCCAGGTGAGATGGGAGAGTCCCCAGAATTGTGCATACACCTCTATCCTGACACAGCCATGTCATTGGTTACTCAGCAACCCTCCCAGACAGGGCAGAGAAAAAGGGAGTTTCCCAGAGAGGCTGGTGAGGGCTGGCCCAACCATGACCCAAGATATTCAGGATGTGAAATAACTGGGCAGAAGATTCTTCAACACAGGGTGCCAAGAGGTCTCTAGAGAACTGGGAGTCAGCACTAAGACACAGGCTGATGGAAGAGGGTTTGAGCCATGAGGCATCAGGCTCTTATCTGGCTACACATTGGGACTTATGTGCAGCCTGCCTTCAAAGCCCAGCACAACTGACTGGGGTCATGGCTCCTGTTTCCAGAACCCATAGTAACAGGGCGAAGTTTTGCCAGTTGTTAATTGTTGTAGAATATTAATTTTAAGGTGTGTTACTTTTGTTAATGTTGCATTTGTTTAACTCTGTGAAGCTGTGTTCCTTTGCCTATCTAAAACACCTGACTAATGGTCTAATAAAGAGCTGAACAGCCAATAGTGAGGCAGGAAAGAGAAATAGGTGGGGCTGACAGGCAGAGAGGATAGATAAAAGGAAAAATCTGGGAGGAGGAAAAGAAGTAGCCAAAGAAGAAGGAGGACTCCAGGGGTCAGTCACCCAGCCACTCATCTACACAGCAAGCCACAGAGTAAGAGTAAGAGTTACAGAGTAAGAATAAGAAAAGCTCAGGAGGCAGAGCCAGGTGGATCTCTGTGAGTTCAAGGCCAGCCTGGTCTACTGAGTGAGATCCAGGAAAGGCGCAAAGCTACACAGAGAAACCCTGTCTCAGAAAAACCAAAAAAAAAAAAAAAAGAAAGAAAGAAAAGAAAAGCCCAGAGGCAAAATATAGACAGGGCTAATTTAAGAAAATCTGGCTAGCAACAAGCCAAGCTAAGGCTGGACATTTATAATTAAGAATAAACCTCCATATGTGATTTATTTGGGAGCTGGGTGGCAGGCCCCCAAAAAAGAGTAAAAACAAACAACAACAGCCAATGGCTGAAGGCAGTGACAGGCATGGATTTCCATTGGTGCCATACATAGGTCCTTAGTAAGGAAACTGCAGTCACACTTACCTGTGTATCCAGGAGCTGAAGGTGGTCCCTGGACCTCTCCATGCAGGGTCATGTCACATGCCTGCCATTGCCCGCCTGGTATGGCCCCCGTCCACTCAAGGTCCAAGACTGATGTTGTCCACTCTGGATGGGGAGCTGCCCTGGGAGGAAGAGAAGGAACAGAAGGCCCATTTGATGGTGACCTTGTGACTTTGATGGTGAGCCAGCCAGGGCCATGGCTGCTCGCCCGTGGGCAGCTGCTGACCCTCACTTTCTTGCAGAACCAACCACCCTGAGCATCTCTGCTGCTGGGACCTGGCTTCTGCTACATCCCCTTGCTGTCCCCAACCCCCTTAAGCTCTCCAAGAGCTCTCATGTTTCTGGTTCTGCCACCAGAGGGTTTGGGGAGCCCTGCATGTTCTGGTCCACAGCCAAGCACCTGTGGCTAAAAGGGTAGTGAGGAGACCTTCACATCTCCCAGGGGCCTAGCAAAGCAACGTAGACCTGAGCCTGCCTAATCTCAGCCCTGCTGCGGTTTATGATACTCAGGTTACCCTAATCCTGAAACCCAAGCTGGGGTCCCAGGAGCCGTCCCAGTGCCATCTGAGGAGCACATGAGGCCTTCCCAGTAGGCAGTAAGAGGACTCCCATCATAGGCCTTCTGTGTTCAGAGCTGGCCTTCACCAGGGATTGAGCAGAGTGCTGGGCACTCAGAGGCTGGAAATCCAATCCAGATAGACCCAAGGAGTCGCTGAATACACCAGACTCAGCTGCCTGACTGGGCAGGGCGAGGCCTCATCTCAGGGAGGAAACTCAAAGCCGGGAGCAAAGGCAGCAGGGATGGGCAAGGAGACCCAGCCCAATCCCCTCTAGGATTTCATGGGACAGCGAGTGGGCCTTGGAGTTCCATAAAATTAAATTTGTTCTCTCCCAATAAAATTGGATATTTTGGACTTAAAACTGATGATCAAATAACACCAAATGCTTGGGAATAAAGTGGGACCATAAACAAGATATAGTGTGACCCTGTTACATAGCAACTGGAGGTTGACAGCCAGATGGGCACAGCTCCCTGCCCCAGTTGTGGCTTCTGACCCCAGGGCTTTGCACTGAGTGTGGGCCTGATACGCACCCTGGCATGGGGCAGGGGCACCCCGCATGGAGCAAGGGCACCCCATTGTCTCTTTTGCTCTACTTTTGTTATAACGGCACACTGGCCAGGCGTGATGAGAGCACCTGTGTCTCCGGCATCTTCGCGTAACTTCCCTGGAAGCAGGTACAATTAGCTCCAAACCCATAAGCATCAAGCTGTGCAATAGAGTGTCAGCGTAAAACCTGTGTCTGCGTATGGTTTTTCTGCTTGTAGTTTTTAATGGGGGCCCTGCTTGATGAGTGAGGAAAGCAGTTCCCAGACCCCCCAGGAGTCTCTGCGAGCTGAGATGGCAAAGCCAGTACTTAGGCATGTCTGCCCTACTGCCCTCCCCTCGGAGGCCTGGTACCAGGTCCCAGCCTGAGGGAGAGGGTGGATGGGAGGCTTCAATGGCTCATTGTTCTGCCTGTGGTGGCTGGAATTGGGCCGACCCATTATAATAATAAAGTTCTAGCACTCAGCCAGTGGCTGGGTTTCCATAGCTTGGGGAGTATTTAATTTTCAAAGTCTCTGCGAGGGAAGCTGTGTGTAAATGGAGTTTGTTATTCCCGTCAGCCCATTCTTTGCAAGGCCAAGTCTCCTATCCCATGCCTTCATTCTCTCAGAAGCTGCTGTACCTGTCAGCTCCCCAGTGCCAGGCATACCAGGAGACCCAGACACAATGTGAGTGAGTCTTGCCGTCACCAGCTCAGATAGGCTCTCACTCCGCCCTACCCACTTGGCTGAAGGCTGTGAGGAGGACCAGATGCCTGATGCCACAGGGGGCCTAATGGATTGAACTGTTCCTCTGTCATGAACATTCTCCTCAGCACACAGCTGGCCTGTCTAGATATTCTTTTTTGCTTTTGAAAAAGTCTCAATTAGCCTAGCCAGTCTGGAACTTTCTATGTTCAAGTCTCAGATTTACAGAGGTCTGCTTGCCTGGAGTGCTGAGCCACCACCGCTGGCCTTTGCCTGCTCTTTCTGCCTGTTCTATGTGGTTGCCATAGACCAGAAGCGTGCCTTGGCCTCTGCCTTGGCTGGCTTTTCCCTCCTCTGACTGGGTAGTATTAGGTACAGGGTCTCCCTCCTGGGTGTTTTCCCAGGTACCTGGCAAAGTGAGGCACCTGGTCAGGGCTCCTACAGAATGTTCATACGGTTATCTGAAAGGGTGTTTTTCTCTCTTATCCAAAGAGGCCTTTTTTTTTGGATTTTATTTCTTTTTATTTTATGTACACTGATGTTTTGACATGGGTGTCAGGTCTCCTGGAACTTGAGTTACAGACATCTGTGAGCTGCCATGTAGGTGCTGGGAATTGAACTCAGATCCTCTGGATGAGCAGTCAGTGCTCTTAACCACTGAGCCATCTTTCCAGCCCGAGGCCGCCTTTTTCTTATGTTTAGGGAAAAAAAAAATGAAAAAACCGATATGGTTGCTGGGAATCTAATTCAGGTCCTTAATTATTGAGCCATCTCTCCAACCCCTGGAATGAAATTTTAGAACAGCTGTAATAGCTGGGCATGGAGAGGCATGCTTGTAACCCTAGTCTCTGGAGTTGAAGGCGTGAGGATCAAGAGTTCCAGGCCCTCCTTGGCTATACAACAAATTTGAGGACAGCCTGGGTTACATGAGATCTTGTCTAGAAAATTTTAAAAAAAAGAAGCAAAAATTCTTCAGGCTAAATCAAAGGGAAATGACGTGAGACTTGGAACCAGCATGTTGGTGTTTCTGGGGTGCAGCCTAACAGCTGTTGGAGCTCTGAGACTTACAGCTTTAAACATCTGGTCCAGTGCAGGATTGGCAGCACACGCCTACAGTCCCAGCTACTCAGGAGGCTGAGGTGGAAGGACCCCTTGAGGCCACAGTTCGGGATCAGTTTGGGCAGCTATGATGGTCTGAATAAGAATATATTCGTATATTTGGATGCTTAGTCATCAGGGGAGTGGCATCGATGCTTGAGAAAGATCAGGAGGTGTGGCCATGTTGCAGGAAGTGTGTCACTGGGGGTGGCTTTGAGGTTTCAGAAGCTCAAGCCAGGCCCAGTGCCTCTCTGTTCCTGCTGCCTGCAGATCTCTTAGCTACTTCCCCAGCACTATATCTGCCTGTGTGCCGACATGCTTCTACCATGATGAAAATAGACTAAACTTCTAAAACTGTAAGCCAGCCCCAATCAACTGCTTTCTCTTCTGAGGGTTGCTGAGGTCATGGCGTCTCTTCACAGCAATAGAACACTTCCTAAGACAGCAGCGCAGCCAGACCCCATCTCAGGACAAGATAGGAGAAGGGACACACAGGAGAGTGTGTATCATAATAAACACTTCTATTGAGAAGAGAGGTCTACACTCCGTTACCTAAGCACTTCCAGAAGATGACAGAAATTCAAACTACTCACAGGAGTGAAAATAAAAATGGATACCAATAGTATAGGAAGCAGGGCTGTGTGCAGCTCAGTTGATAGAATGCTTGCCTCGCATCCACGAACCCTGGGTTTGACCCCAGTACCCTGTAATACTGGGCATGATGGCACACCGCTGTTAACCTCAGCCTCCCAGAGGTAGAGACAGGAAGATCAAAAGCTCATCCTTTGCTACACAGAAGTTGAAGGTCAGCCTGGGCTATATGAGACATTGTCTCAGAAAAAAGAAAAAAAAGCATTTTTTAAGTGTGGTGCTGATGAGATGGTATAGCAAGTCCAGGTGCTTGTCGCCAATTCTGAGGACCTGAGCTCAATCCCTGGGACCTACATGGTGGAAGAAGAGAACCAACTACCATAAGTTGTCTTCTGACTTCCACACATGTATTGTGTTGCATGCGCACACACACAAAATTAATAAATGTCATTTTAAAATGTTAAAGTCTGAAGAAAATCAATCAAGTGTTGGATATTTGAAAGATTTTCAACTTCAGTTGTGAAAGAGAAACACTATCACAAAAGATATTGAATGAAAAAAAGAAGTAAAGGAAAGGCCATGGCTGCTCCTAGGTATGGTGGAGGAGAAAGTTTATTATAGATAAAAGGGAGAGCTTATCCAGAGGCAGGAACATCTGGGAGAGTCCGGAATGGACATGCCCCTGAGCCATGTGAAGAGGGGAGAGTGGGGAACCAGGAGCAGCTGCCAGGAGGTGAGGTCAAAGGTACAAAGGGCAGGTAACCGAAATGTCTGAATTACACAGGGAAGAACCTCTAGAGGGAAGGGCAGCCCAGCCCCAGTTAACTGCTTTCTGTTAATATTCTGTTAATTAACTCTCCAGTTCAGGGTAGAGGGCTGGGTATGCCAGCAGGTAGGGACTGAGGGAAGCTGGGAGAACCTGGTGGCCAGGTCTGCTTTGATCTGTTCCATAGGCCCCTCAGCCATTTGTCCCAAGGTTTGAGACTTCACAGATAGGGGCTAGTAGAAAGCAATGGAAGCACCTGCCTAGCACATGTGACCCCTCAGCTCATCCCCAGTGACACACGTGCACACATGCACACTCATGGTGATGAGGTAATAAAATGAACAAGTTTATTTCAACAAATTTGACAATTTAGATGAAGTAGACAAGATCCATAACTTACATAAGTAGAAAATATAAGGAGTCCTATATGTATTAAAATGAAATTATTTGTATTAGTTTTATAGCATGTATACTAGTGAGCTTCATTATAAAACAATGAGGTTCGTTTTTAAGGTTTTATTTTATTTACAGGTATGAGTGTTTGCCTGCACGTTATGTATGTACCCTCATGTGTGCCTGGTGCCCTCAGACAACAGAAGAGGGTGTTGGGCCTCTGGAACTGAAGTTAGGGATGGTTGTGAGCCACCATGTGGGTTCCGGGAACCAGACCCAGTTCCACAATTAAATTCCTTAAAAAAAATTTTATTTTAATTTGCTTAATTTTTTTGAGACAGGGTCTCATTGTGTAGCTCTGGCTGGCCTGGAACTCACATCCATCTGCCTTCCTCTGCCTCCCAAGTGCTGGGACCAGGGGCGTGGACTTCCATGTCCAGCTCCACAACTAAATTCTTGAATCTAGATATGGTGGTCTGGAATCTTTTAACACTCAGACTGAGGCAGAAGGATTGAGGTCAAAGCCAGCCCAGGCTACACAGTGAGACACACACACAGGCGCATGCACACACACACACACACACACACACACACACACACACACACACACACCTGTGTATGCAAGCACATGAGAGAGAGAGACAGACAGACAGAGATAGAGAGAGACAGAGAGATAGAGAGAGGCAGACGGAGAATACGTCATAAAGAAAACTCCCAGCCCAGGTAATTTAACCAAATTTTGTCAGAAAGTTGAGGGAAAATGTCAGTCACAGTAATTATTACAGAAAATGCAGGAGAAAGAAACGCTTTCCAACTTTTGATCTGATATTACCTTAATGGGAAAGCCAGACACATCCCACCGTAGTGGTTCACGTCAATAATCCTAGCACTCTGGAGGCTGAGAAGGGAGTATTGTGAGGTCTAGGCTAGCCTTGGCTGTAGAGTTGAGACTTCCTGTCCCAAACAACAACAACAACAACAGGATGGGAGAGACAGCTCAGTGGTTAAGGAGAACCCCCACAGGCATCTGCATACACACACAGAAAAATATAAAAATAAATCTTTTTTCAAAAGGAAAAGCTTATGTAAATAAAAAGATGAGGAGACGCTGAGTGGCAGGAGCACTTGTTGCTCTTGCAGAGGACCCATGTGGTGGCTCACAGCCATCTGAACTCCAGCACACGGGATCCAATCTGAGGCCCTCTCTGACCTGGTAGTACACCAGCCATACACGGTGCACACATATACAAGTACGCAAAACACTCACACAGAATAGGTAAGTCCAAAACAATCTTTAAATTCATTCATTTATGCATATATGTGTACCTGTGTGAATGTGTGTGCACCACGTGAGTGCAGGAGCCCCTTGAGGCCAGATCAGGGCATCAGACCCTGGAAAGGATGTTATTGCAGTTAAATATATATATAGACAATAACATGACAGAGAAAGCTACAAACCAATACCTGTTTCAGATGTACATGCTAAATTCCGTTTAAAATATGAACATATTGAAGTTAGCAACACATACAAGGGATTTATTATGACCAAATGGGATTTATCAAAGGAATGCAAGATGGTTTCTTTTGAACATTCTATCTATATACTTTATATCTATATAATTTAGTACGTTAACCAAATGATAAATAAAATATCATAATTACAGCACTAGAGGAAGTGCATTTGGCTAAGTTTATCGAACATTGTTTTGAAAACCACTCTCAGAAAAAAAAATTCTGGGGCTACAGAGATGGCTCAGCAGTTAAGAGAAGGACTGCTCTTCTGAGGACCCACACAGTGACTCAGAGAGATCTGTAACTCGAGTTCCAGAGAATCCCATGCCCTCTCCTGGCCTCTGAGAGCACCAGGCACACATGTGGTACACAGACATGCATGCAAGGCAAAACATCTTGCATATGAAACAAAACTCCTTCAAACTAGCAAAAACGTGGGATGAGTGAAGAAGGAACAGGTCAAAGGTGTCCACTGCTACTTCCTTCCTTGTGTCACTGAAGTTCCTGAGCACTTCATGGGCAATAATAATAATAATAACAATGTATGTGTGTGATATGCACAGTATAGGATAACTGTTGTGGTTTGAAAGAAAGTGGCCCCCAAAGGGAGTGGCACTATTAGGAGATGTGGTGTAATCAGACATTTCTCTCTTGCCTGTCTGTTCCCAATTACCTGGCAGCTGCTTCCCAAATAATTGACTTGGAGGCTTAATATTACTTATAAATGATGGGCCAATAGCTCAGGCTTGTTACTAGCCAACTCTTACATTTAAATTAACTCATATTTCTACTTATGCTTTGCCACATGGCTGTACCTTTATTAGCATGGTATGTTCATCTCTTGTTCCCTCTGCATCTGATTGGTGACTCCTGACTCCACCACCTTGTTTTTCCCAGAATTCTCCTAGTCTGGCCGCCCTGCCTATTCTTCCTGCCTGGCTACTGGCCACTAAGCATTTTATTAACAATTCGAGCAATGCACATTCACAGTGTACAAAGATTGTTCCACAGCAGTGTGGCCTTGTTGGAGTAGATGTGGCCTTGTTGGAGGAAGTGTGTTATGGTGGAGGCAGGCTTTGAGATCTCATATATGTTTGAGCTACACCCAGTGTCTTAGTTCACTTCCTGTTGTGTGCTGATCAAGATGTAGGACTCTCAGCTCTAGCACCATGTCTGTCTGCATGCCACCATGTCCCATCATGATGATAATGGACTGAATCACTGAAACTGTAAGCCAGTCCCCATTAAATATTTTCCTTTATGAGAGTTGGTATGGTCATGGTGTCTCTTCACAGCAATTGAAACCCTAACTAAGACAATGATATACAGGTACCCTACATACAGTCTTCTGTGTCTATGGATTCTGAATCAACACATTCAACCAGCTGCGACAGAAAATATTCAGTGAGGGGGTGAGATAGTTCAGTGGGCAAATGTGCTTCTTGCCAAGCCTGATGTCCTGTTTGATCCCTGGGACACAGACAGTGGAAGGAGAGAATTTCCCCCAGAAGTTGTCCTCTGACCTTCACACATGCACTGTGGCATACACACACACACACACACACACACACACACACAATAATAATAATAATAATAATAATAATAATAGTAATAATAAACATTTAAAATAATGTTTGGATACACTCTTGCTATAAAGATCAGGCTAGCCTCAAACTCAGGATCCTTCTGCCTCACCTTCCTGAGTTGAGATTACAAGTTCTGATACTATGTTCAGTTCTGCTGAAAAGGATTAAAGAAGATTTAAAAAAAGAAAGAAAGAAAAAAAGGAAAAGACATACTATGTTCACAGATTGGTAACTTAGTATTTTGTGCTGGGTCTCATTCATACTGGGCATGTGAGCTACTGCTGAGTCACAACCCTAGCCAACAATTTATTTATTTATGGGGGGGGGGGAGATAGGATCTGTCCTGGAACTTGCTGTGTAGACTAGGCTGGTGTTGAACTCACAGGTACAGCAGCCAAGAGGCCGAAGCACCAAATGACTTTTGACAGAGTGCTAAGGCAGAGAGGGCAATCTCTTCAACAAGTAGTTCTGGGAAACTGATTATCCACAGACCAAGCTGAGAGCCAAACCACCTGTCGGCAGGCGGTGGAGGAACTGGAACCCTTGGGCACCACTGCTGGCAACCGGCTTGGAACACCGGAGTTCATCACAAAACAAAACAGAATCACTGTGAAACTCAGCAGTTCTGCTCTTTTTTGGTGTATAGCTAACGAGTTAAAATCAGGGCTGGAGAGATGGCTCAGTGGTTTAGAGCACCGGCTGCTCTCCTAGAGGAACTGACCCACACAGCAGCTCACAACCATCTGTAAATCCAGTTCCAGGGGATCCAACACCCTCTTCTGTCCTCTGAGGGTACCAGGCATGCACATGATGCAGACATAAATGCACACAAAACATTCATAACACATACATTTTAAAACATTAAAACCAGGGACTCAAACAGATCTTTTACAGTGTGTCCTGGATAGTTTTATGTCAATTCGACACAAGCTAGAGTTATCTGAAAAGTGGGAACCAATTGAGAAAATGCCTCCATAAGATCTGGTTGTAAGGCATTTTCTTAGTTATTTATCAATGGAGGAGGGCCCAGCCCATAGTGGGTGGTGCCATCCCTGGGCTGGTGGTCCCCAGTTCTATTAGAGAGCAGGCTGAGCAAGCCAGTAAGCAGCACCCCTCCATGGCCTTTGCATCAGCTCCTGCCTCCAGGATCCTGCCGTTTGAGTTCCTGTCCAGACTTCCTTCGATGATGTATAGTGTGTGGAAGTGTAAGCCAAATAAACCCTTTCCTCCCCAACTTGCTTTTTGGTCATGGTGTTTCATCCCAGCAATAGAAACCCTGACTAGGACACAATGATTCCACAGCACTATTACCCACAATGGCCAAAGGTGTAGACAATTCAGTGTCATGAGGGATGAAAGGTAAACAGAATGTGGACACTCAAAGGGAGGACCAGTCACTTTTTTTTAATTTTTGGATGTTTTTGAGATAGGGTCTGACTATGTAGACCAGGCTGGCCTGGAACTCATTCTGTAGACCAGGGTGGCCTGGAACTCACAGAGATCCACCTGCCTCTGTCTCCTGAGCTCTAGGATTAAAGGCCGGCTCTTTAAAAAATAAAAAAAATTATTTATTTTTATATGTAAGAGTGCTTTTGCTTGCATGCTTATATGTGAGCCATGCATGTGCCCGGTTCTGAAGAAACTAGAAAAGGTCATCAGATACCCTGGAACTGGAGTTATGGATGGTTGTGAGCCACAATGTGGGTGCTGGTAAACAAATGGAGGCCTATACAAGAGCAGTCAGTGCTCTCAATATCTGAGCCACCTCCCCAGTCCCTCAGTCAACACGTGAAAGGAAGGCGATTCAGACACGTGCTATGGCATAGATGAACTTTGAAAACATACTAAATGAAACAATTCACAAAAGAACAAATATTGTGTGAGCACCAGGTATGTGGGGTACACAGTCAAATTCAGACTCAAAAGGGTGGTGCTGTGCTCAGGGTTCGGAGATGAGGACTCAGTGTTTAATGGATAGTTTCTAGTTCGATGGAATGGCTCTGGGCATGGTGGTGATGGCTGCACACCCTTGTGAATATATTTATTAATATGACTACTGCATTGTATGCTTTATAATGGCTACTACAATACATTTTGTCATGCACATTTGAGGTAATGCCCCAAAATAAAACTAAGAGGCAATTTGAAAAAAGGCCTTTGTAGGAGAGGCTTGGTTGTGTGGTCTTTTGCACAAGCCTGCTGCTCACTCTCTGCTGTTTAGTCATGAGCTGGTTCCAGCTGCTTGGGGCCTGAGGGTGATCGGAATTCACAGAAACAACCCCTCCCTTAAGGGAGGAAGTTTAAATTATCAGGTCAATTAGGAAAGATACAACTGAAAAAAAACCCCAAGTTTCATTCACACTTCAAGGAGGTGTTTCCTGGTTGGGTGCCACTTTTATTATTTTTGGCCCAGGCTACTGAAAACCCTACAGACCCTTGGAAAGTACAATGTGATCTTTGATTCCCGTTTCAAGGATCAAAGCGAGTGAGTTTGGGTGTAAATGCAGATAACATTTCAGAGATCTTTCATGAAAGGAGTCACCAGAGCAGGGCAGACAGGGAGCTGGTGTGTTATACACGTGCTTGATTTCAGGAGTATTACCGTGCAGCAAAGCCTTGGTCCTTGGACCCTCTAAACACATATGTCTGGGTTGTGGTATGACACTACGAGGACACGGAGGAGCTAGAGGGACAAACCCTCATATGCACATGAGGGGCACATAGGCTCATCTCCTGGTCTTTCTAAAATGCCCCAGTGCTGGGCAGCACGCTGGGCTAGGCACTGCCCTGTCCAACAGGCGTTGGCAGCCAGCCCTCATCGTCCTCTCTGGGTCCAGACACACAAAGACACACACAAGCGAGACGAAGAAAGCCACAGGCCTTGCCTG